>CM014735.1:79370902-79478294 GCA_004329165.1 Spatholobus suberectus | reverse complement strand
GTTGTATTAGGTGTGTATTTTAATTACTGTATGGTTCGTATAATATTTAATTATATTTATGAGTAGCATTTGTATGTTGTTTCTACCTTTTTAAGTTTTTTTTTTTTTTTTTAAATCTAGACCTAGTTATGGTGATGCCTCTTAGGGTGTTACAGCTGTGGGTAGAGCAATCGTCCCTTGTCTTTTGCTCGTCCAGGAGACTAGATTTCCACCAATGAGGTGACATCCTCCATTGGTGCTTTTGCGTTCTATTCTGTCTCCAGCATGGTCAGCATCACAGAATCCAACTAACCTGTATTCTTTGTTTGACTTGAAACACAAACCAAGGTTAGTGGTTCTTTTTAAGTATCTAAAGATTCTTTTTATTGCTGTTAGATGAGTTTCTCTAGGATCAGATTGAAACGGGCCCATAAGCATACACTGAACATAATGTCAGGTTTGGACGCTGTGAGATATAATAGAGACCCAATCATACCTCAGTATGTAGTTTGGTATACCTTTTTAGATGTGTCGTCTAGGCTAAGTACTGACAATGGATACATAGGTGTATTCATTCCTTGGCATCGTTTATCTTGTACTTCTTGAGAAGTTCGTTGGCGTACTTTGTTTGATGTATGAATATGTCATTTGCAGTCTTCTTTACTTGCAATCCTAGGAAGAATTTCAGTTCTCCCATCATACTCATCTCGAATTCTATTGTCATAAGCTTAGAAAAATCCTTGCATAATGCGTCATTAGTAGCATTGAATATAATATCGTCCACGTATATTTGCGCAATAATAAAATGTGATTTGACGTCTTTGCGAAAGAGAATGGTGTCTACTTTTCCTCTAGTAAAACCATTTTCTAAAAGGAAGGAGCTTAGCTTTTCATACCAAGCTCTTGGAGCTTGTTTGAGTCTTATAAAGCCTTTTTGAGTTTGAAAACATGTTTAGGATAAGTATCACACTCAAACCAAGAGATTGTTTCACATAGACTTCCTCATTTATTATGCCATTTAAGAATGCACATTTTACATCCATTTGATAGAGCTTCATATTACTATGAGCAGCAAATGAAAATAAGATAACGGCTTCTAATATAGCTACTAGTGCAAAAGTTTCAGTGGAGTCTATACCTTCTTGTTGAGAGTAGCCTTGAGCTACAAGTCTAGCTTTGTTTCTTACCACTTTGCCAGCTTCGTCTAGCTTGTTATGAAACACCCATTTTGTTCCAATGATAGACTTGTCCTTGGGTGCAGGAACTAGCTTCCAGACATCGTTTCGTTCAAATTGATTAAGTTCGTCCTTCATGGCACTAATCCAACCATTATCCAGGATAGCTTCGTCCACTGTCTTTAGTTCCAGTTGGGAGATCAAAGCAGTTTGAGCTTGCTCCTTGAAGGTCGATCTTGTCCTGACATGATCTCATACACTTCCAAGAATTTGATCATCTAGATGATATGTCTTTATTTTCCAATGTCGTCTAGTTGGTTCATTTTCTTCTATTTTTGGATCGTCCAACTGATTTCTGGACGCTGGAGGTTTGGTATCTTCTAGCTTCATATCGATCGTTGCCTATGCCTGTAATCTTTTCCTTCTGATTCCCTCCAAAAGTGACCCATCCACCGTTCTTGGGCTAGAGGCTTTGGAACATACACTTTTCTCCTGTCATGTGTCGTGAGCAACCACTATCTAGGTACCATGATTGTAACACCCTAAGGGGCATTACCGTAACTAGGTCTAGATTTTAAAAAAACAAACTGAGAAAGGTAGAAAACAACATACAAATACTACTCATAAATATAATTGAATATTATATACGAACAATACAATAAAAAAAACATACATGCCAAATATAACTCATCTATCACCTGAAGGTATCGTACAAAATATAAACAAGAATACAAAAACATAATATAACTAGACTACGTTTTCTTGCACGTGACTCCAAGCTCCATCTACGCGTGTCTTCACCTGTATCCTGAAAAAGGGAAAACTTAAAGGAATGAGACATAATGTCTAGTGAGTGCTCTAAGGACTCTACGGCTGGGTTAGACTCTTCTATTCGGACAACCTTCATTACTTATCTCTGATGGCTTTAGCCTCATTGGGTTTCTCATAATTATCCATACCTATGGTTGAGTCTACACCTTTCAACAGTCAATATTCCCTGTTAATTGCTCTCTCATTCTCACAACTATTATATTGGTTTACTATTTCATTCTTAACTTAAGAACTGATCCTCATTATTTATACTTTCTTACCCAAAACCCTCTTTAGAATTTACTCTTCTTCCTTTTAATATTCAAAGCTGTCCCCTAGGGTCAAGTCTAAGGTTACAGACATCCTAAAATACTCTTATTTCATTCTCTCTCTTACTTGTCTTATACCTTTCTATTACGCCATGAGGGAATTCACCCTTTCTCTATCTTATTCACAACTATTATTATCCAACTAGAACCCTCATAACACTATCCTAAGGTCTAGCCTCTCACTTATCCTTAAGGTAGCAAACACAATTCCAATTACAAGCATATAATTGTTTCACATTCTTTGTCTTGTAACTAGACATATACCTTGTTTTATTTTATCAAACAGGAACGACACTCGTGCAAGATATGATCACATGTCCACAACTTTAACATTTCATCACAAGGCACAATTACATTCTTACATAAAATTCACATAGATAGGGTCACATAGAATTCACATAATTACAACATAGCACACTCTAACATATCACACTATAACAAGATACATATGCGTGCTATGTTCCTAAACCACTACTCATGCACATGTGGTACCAACCTAAACTTTTCGGAAAGTAGACTAGGAGTAAATGCAGGCCATAAGAAGCGTCATCGGTACCGATGCCTTCGGCTTTCGCACCCTTAACTAGCATGATATCCCCCGGTGACTAGTCAGGGTTACCCAGTTTTGCCAGTACGCCCTGGCTCCATGGGATCAGCATGGACCATTGGAGTTTTCCCAACCAGATAACCCCCAAGGCTAAGGTTAAACAACCCATCACGGCCTCCACCAGCCAGATTCCTACATACTTTCCTCATCACATAACTCAAATGTTATGATGCATGGTCACAAATAATGCTTACAACTTTCATAGACTTTTATCATGAATCATAGGCATAATTTCATATCACACTCATATTTTTAAGGTAAATAACAACCATACAATATAAACTCAACAAGACATAAGAAAAACAAATAACAATGAGTTAAACACTGCCAAAAGGAGTTCACAAATATAAGGAAGGTAATAGCAAGTCGTATTCGCCCGGCGGTCCAGCGAACCCGCCCAGCGAGTTCGCGCCGGAAACCAACCCGCCCAGCGGTCCAGCGAACCCGCCCAGCGAGTTCGCGCTGGAACCCAACCCGCCCAGCGGGTATGCATCAAGACCCAACCCACCCAACGGGTCCGCGCGCCCAGCGCGAAAGAGAAATCCAGTTTTTGAAGAAAAGTCGCCAAAAGACTATCTAATCTATGAATTCCTTACTTCCTCACAATTCCTTCAAAACCCATCAAATCCCTAATCTTACGCATAAGGTGGGGGAAAAGGTAAATAGATGAAAAATAACAACATAAAAGACAAGGAAGAATATGGGGGAGAGCACTCACCTTTGTGGACATGCAAAGTTGAATTTTAGGGTTTGGATTCTCCGGTTTCTATTCTTCCTCCTTCTCTTCCTCTTCTTCTTCTCTTCTTTTCCTCATTCTCTCTAACTTTTTTCTTCCTCTATTTTGTAACGGCTAAACCTAACCCTCCTTCTCTATTCCCTTCTTATAACATGTGGGTGGGTATGTGGCTTAGTGGGCTTTAGTCCCCTATTGGGCCCTAGATGCTCTTTTGGGTTGTATGATAATATTCCTACTAATTTATAATACTAAGGTATTAATAACAATAATAATAATAATAATAGTAACAACAACAACAACAATAATAATAATAACAATAAATATAATAACAACAACACAACACAATAATAATAATAATAATAATAATAATAGGAAATATAATAACAATAATTCTTAAGACATCTTTTGTCTAATAACATATGAGAAGGGTTCTACTAAAAGCTACCTCGTGGTTTATTTCTAGTACTTGAAAATTGGGCTGTTACAATGACTGATGTCTTTTTTTTGTTGTCAAGCATATTTGCAATAGGGATTATCATTGACTTAGGTACCCAAACGGATTTGGGTCCTTTTTTGTTAGATCTGAAGGCATTGCACGCCTTCTTTATTGGATGATATATACACTTTGTTGGTTCATGCCCACTCTTTCCACATATTTTACAAAAAAGTCATGTTTTTACTAGTTTTGTAATCTTTTTTCTTAACAAAACCAAGTCCAGATTTGTCATGAGGACTTCATCTATAAGATAGAACTTTCTTTAAGTTTTCAGTCCCGATGACGAATTTGGACAAACTTTCTTTCAGATGAATAACTTCTTTTGAAGTTCTAAGGCTTCATGAGAAGGTGTCTCTTCTGAAATGTTCTTTGTTTTTAAAAACTCATTTTCTTTTTAAAATTTCTTTATGCTATTCTTTGAGCAAATTAAATTATTTTGTTATTTTTTATAAATTTCTTTTTTAGTTCTTTATATCCCATTGAGAGAGTTGAGGAGTTTACAAGCAAATCATTTTAGGTTTCTTAAAGAGAGATTAAGTTATTGAAATTTACCTCTTCGTCTTGCTCATTGTCTGAGCTATTAGAGCTGGTTTCTGCCATGAGACATAGGTTTGCTTCTTCCTCTCCTTCTTCTTTTGACGAAGATAGGTCTATGTCTTCCCAAGTAGCCATGAGACTTTTTTTTTCTTGAAGGACATCTTTTTTTGGTCCTTCTGTAGGCTGGGACATTCAGCCTTGAAATGTCCAGGCTTCTCACATTCAAATCAAACTGGAGGACTCTTTTCTTTAGGTACCTTGTTAAACTTCTTTGTGAAGTTTTTAGCTCTAGATCCTCATTTCTTCCTCCACATAGCTTGTATCTTTCTAGAAATGAAGGATATCTCGTCCTCATCAGAGTCGTCTTCTTCGGACTCTTCCTCAGAGGATTCTTCCATGTTCAAGACTTTGGATGATGATCCTCTAGGTGGACGCTGGATGCTTAGTGAGATGGACTTTTTCTTTTGTCTTTCGTCTTGCTTCAGCTCCAGTTCGTGGACTTTAAGAGTTCCAAGTAAATCTTTCATAGAGAGTGTTGTTAGATCCTTGGATACTCTTAAAGCTATAACCTGTGGTCTCCATTGTCTAGGCAAACTTCTTAAGATTTTGTCAATGTGATCATAGTTATCATAGGTTTTGCCTAAGGGTCTCAGGTTATTTATTATGGTTTGAAATCTACCAAACATGAGTTCAATAGTTTCATTTTCTTCTATAGTAAAGAGTTTATATTGTCTTACGAGTAAGCCCAACTTGGACCTCTTTACTTGTGAAGCACCCTTATAGGCAAGCGCGAGAGTATCCCACATTTTCTTAGCACTTTTTAAACTGTGCACCTTTTCATATTCAGATTCAGATAAGTCACACATCATAGCATTTCTAGCTTTTGAGTTTAGAAGATACCTCTATTTGTGAGTTTCTGCCCACTAACCTCTAGGTAGCTCCATTCCATCTTGGTCAAGGGGTAGATAGTTGCCAGTTTCTACTACGTCCCATATGTCTATGTGACATGCATCAAAGAATGCTATCATTCTTTCTTTCCAATAATCGTAGTTCTGACCTTTAAAGAGAGGTGGTATGTTAACAGCTTGTCCCTCGTTTTCCATGAGTGTTCAGGATTGTTTTACCCTTACAGTGTTAGATGCTCAACCCCAAGAGGCCGAGCTCTGATACCAATTAAAATAGAAAAGCGCACAAGAAGGGGGGGTTGAATTGTGCGTTTAAAACTTTTTAATACAATATAAACAATTCTGAAAACATTTTCAAGCTAAAGGATAGAGAGAAAAATAACATAGAGAATTTTTATATTGATTCACTCAACCTGAGCTACGTCCAGTCCCTTCACCTAGAAGGTATCCACTAACTAACCTTAGGTTACACAAGTATTGTTTACGGTCTCTTCAGGCTTTACAAAACAATCACCTTAGATTGCTCAACCCAAGTATTCTTTTTCACTAAGCCTCTCTAAGCTTTCACAACACAAACAAGTGTTTACACAAAGGTATCGACTCACACAGTGAGGATTTGAAAGATTAAGCTCAAACACTCAAAATATCTTTACAAGACTTTTCTATGATCGTCTAATGGACGCTTCTAGTTAATGTACATAATGTTTTTTGATGTACCGCTAAGATTGTCACTAGTTAGCACATATCACCACTTCTTTTATTTCACTTCTTCCTTGGTGCATATATAATCTTCAGGGAAAAAGATCCGTTGAGGAAGACTTGACTTCATTATACAAGGAGGGGCGTGCAAACCATGCTTTCAGAAAGATCAGGCGTGGCAACTTTTAGATTTGTACTAAAACGGAAAGTGCAGGACTGTGTTGGCGATCTGCTTTTTTGAACATTCTTCATTCGTCTTGGCAACTTAATAAGTTGACTTGCTTTATCTGTTTAGCTGTGCTTTTGCACTAGAATGAATCTGATTGCATTTAATGCTTCAAACAATTTGAATGTTAGATCACAAGGATGGTAATATGTTAGTTTCGAGGAATACGAACATAAGTAAATTGGATGTTTAAGAAAGACTTAGTCGTTGAAGATTTGTCATTGGAAGCTTTTGTCTGGATGCATCTGATATTTGAATTTGCTCTAAGAGACAAGATTTAGCTTTGGACGATCCTCTTCAGCATGTTCACTGGACGGTTTTCTTCGGTATTTCTATTGGACGGTCTTCTCTAGCATGTCTACTGGACAGTCCATATAAGAGTAACTTGTTCGTTTTGACTTATTTCTTATGCGTTGGACTTCTAAGATCTGGACGCTGTGATAAGGTTAGTCCTTGGGCAGAAACTTAAACGTTAATAAGTTTGTTATGTTCAAAACTTTGAGGGTTTAGACGCTTCTACATCTTTGGTTCCAGCATAAGGAACATGGCACGCGTACGCATCCTGTTGTAGTGATATGTTGAATTGTGCTATATTGTAATTATGTGAAGTTTGTGTGCCTTTGTGCATGACTAATTGTTATATTGTATGTATGTTAAAATTATAATTGTGCCTTGTGATATGAATAGATGAAGTGTTAAGTTTAAGGCTATGTGATTGTGTTACACATGTTTGTTGTTCCTATTTGATGGGGAATGAGATGTGTGCCTAACTACTAGGCGAAAGATGTAAAGTATGCTTGTACCTTAAATAAGAGTAGAAGTTTTTAATTAGGAATTCTTTTGCTATCTTAGAGATATGTGAGAGATTATAGATTATGAGGGCTCTAATAGTCGTGAATAAGAAAAAGGAAGGGTAAGTTCCCATTCAAAGGAAAGTGTGATTTAGTTAAGAGAAATATGATGATGTACGTTAAGGTGAATAATAAGAGTATCCTAGAGTGTTACTAGCCTTAGTTTTGACCATAGTGGACAACTCTAAGTATCAAAGGAAAGAAGGGTAGATTCTAAACAAAGATGTTTAGTTAGCTAGAAGAAGTTGTAGATAAAAGGTGTTAATAGGGATGAAAGCCTAAGATAATAATGAGAATAAATTAGTGTAATAGTTATGAGAATGAGTGGGGAGCTAGTGGGAGGTATTGACAATTAAAAGTTGTAGATTCAACCATAGGTATGGAGATTTATTAAAGACCCAGTGAAAGTAAAGCCATGATAGATAAGTGATAATGGTTATTCTGGTAGAAGAGTTTAACCTAGCTGTAGAGTCCTTAAGCACTCACTGAGACTTTTGTCTCATTCCTTTAAGCTTCCCTTTTTTTTAGGAATTAGATGAAGATATGTGTTGATAGAGCTTGGGATCACATGCAAGGACATAACTAGCTTTAGTTTATGTCTTTGCATTTCCCTTATGTTTGTACAATGCATTTGGGCGATAGCTAGCTTTAGTTTAGGCATGTATAGTATTGCATGTATTATTCTTGTATAAAAGTCTGTTTATGTTTATGAGTAGCTTCCACATGATGTTTTTATGTTTTAAAGTTTTCACGCTCGTAGAAATCTAGACGTAATTACGATGATACCCTCTAGGGTGTTACAAAGAACATAACCCATATCCATCTAGTATAGTCATCTAATACTACAAGCCCATAGCATTTTCCACTAAGCGAGGCAGTTCTAATGGGTCCAAACAAATCAATATGTATTAGCTCAAGTGGTCTCAAAGTGGAAACAATATTTTTTGAGTCAAGAGAATTTTTAACTTGTTTCCCTTTCTAACGTGTGTCACAAAGGGAATTACATTTGAAGACAAGATTTGGAAGTCCTCTTACGAGGTTATGCATGTTTAGCTTTGAGATAAGTCTCAAGCTTGCATGTCCAAGTTTCTTGTGCCAAATCCATTGAGTTTCTTTAACAAATACTAAGCATGATATATTTTGATTTGTCAAATTACTCATGTTAATCTTGTAAAGATTACTTTGCCTTATTGTAGAAAACATCAAAAACCTATCTTTGTTTTTTACTATACTTTATTCCTTGTTAAAGGAGACATTATGTACACTGTCACACAATTGACTTATGCTCAGCAAATTGTGACATTATTAATAGAAGGGAAATGATGCTTACAAATCTAACCTATGCCTACTATCTTGCTTTTATGATTTCTCTCGAAAGTTACCCATCCATCATTCCTTGGTTGGAGGCTTTGAAACATAGACTTTTCTCTCATCATATGATGTGAGCAACCACTATCTAGGTGCACCATGATTGTGTCTCCTTCCTACCGTCAAGCAAATCTGTAATAGGAATAATCAAAGTTTTAGGTACCCAAATGGACTTGGGTCCTTTCTTGTTAGTACTAAAGGCAATGGACACCTTTTATGTTGGATGATGAACACATTTAGATGATTGATGTCCACTCTTACCACAATCTTTACAAAAAGAGATAACTTTGGCTGTACCAGAAAGTTCTTTCTCTTCTTTGAAACTAAATCTAGATTTGTCGTGATGACTTCTTCTATAAGAAAGGATTTTATTAAGATTTTTTGTCCCACTAACAAATTTGGATAAGCTTTCTCTTAAGTGTTTGACTTCCTTTTGAAGTTCATTTGCTTCATTAAGTGGTTTCACTTTAAAGAAATTCTTTAGTTTTTCATTCTCTCTACTAAGTTCTTCATAAGCCTTTTTCAACGAATCAAGTTCTTTTGAAACTTTTGAAAACTTCTTTTTTAGTTCTTTGTAACTAGTAAAGAGTAGAAGAGTTAGAAAGGAGTTCATGATAAGCTTCTTGTAAAGCAGATAAGTCATTGAAATTTACCTCTTTTTCCTCTTGCTTATTTTATGAGCTTTCTAGACTAGCATCTACCATCAAACAAACATTAGCTTCTTCCTCATTTTCTTCTTCGGACGAGGACAAGTCCAAGTCCTCTCATGTTGCCATGAGCCCTTTTTTTTTTCTTCTTGGAGAAGGACTTCTTCTTCTCCTTTTGCTACTTGGACATTCTAACTTGAAATGTCCAGTTTTTGCATTCAAAACACACTGATGGATTCTTCTCCTTTGTTTCTTTGTTGAACTTTTTGGAGAAGTTCCTTGCTTTAGATCATCCTTTCTTTTTCCACATGGCTTGTATCTTTCTGGAATTAGAGTAGATCTCATCTTCATCAGAACTTCACCCTCAAGCTGTTCCTCAAAAGACTTTTTAGCATTTAGGACTTTAGACAACGACCCCTTTATAGGTCGTTGGATACTCAAGGCTAAAGACTTTCCTCTTCTTAGCCCTTCACCTTGCTTTAATTTCATCTCGTGAACTTTGAGAGTTCCAAACAATTCTTCCATAGATAAGGTTGTCAAATCGTTAGACACTCTTAAGGTTGTAACTTGTGGTCTCCATTATCTAGGCAAACTCCTCAAGATTTTGTCAATACGATCATAGTTATCATAAGTTTTACCTAGAGACTTTAAGTTATTTATAATAGTTTGGAACCTACCGAACATGAGTTCAATAGTTTCTTTTTCTTCCATTATAAATAACTCGTATTGTCCAACAAGCAAGCTTAACTTAGATTTTTTAACTTGTGAAGTACCCTCATAAGCTAGAGTTAAAGTGTCCCACATCTTTTTAGCGCTTCTTAAACTGTGTACCTTTTCATATTCTGATTCAGACAAAGCATACATAATAGCCTTTTGATCTTAGAGTTAAGCAGATACCTTTGTTTATGCTCATCAATCCATTAACATCATTGAAGTTTTGTACGATCTTTACTAACAAGTAAATAGTTACCTCTTTCCACCACGTCCCACATTTCGATATGGCAAGCATCAAAGAATGCTATCATTCTTTACTTCGATTAATCATAGTTCTGTCCTTTTGTTATCCATGTGTGCCTAGTATCTTTTGCCCATGCACTGATAGATGCTTAACCCTTAGAGGCCAAGCTCTGATACTAACTAAAAGAGTAAGAAACACATAAGAAGGGGGTTGAATTGTCTGCTTGTGAATTTTCTAAACCTTTTTCGCAAATGTTTAATAAAAGATATAAAGGTCATCCAATTTAAAACATGTGTGGAAAAGGAAGGAGAAAAGCACACAAAATTTTTATATTGGTTCACTCAAACTGAGCTACGTCCAATACCTTCTTTCTAGACAGATTTCCATTAACCAAATCAAGTTGCACATGTATTCTTCAATAGTCTCTTCAGGCCTTACACACCATGATCAACCCTAGATCACAAAAACCCAAGTATTCTTTGGTCACAAAGCCTCTCCAGGATTTCATAACAATAGAGTTGTTTATACAAGATATTAACTCGCAAAGTGAGGATATGAATGTTTGATCATAAAATACAATAACTTTGCAATGCAAAGAATATGAGAACTTTAAGTGCTAAAGTAGTTGTCTAGTAAGATGTTTAGAGCTATGTTTGTGTTCGTTAGTTTCAACACTTGATTCTTTTTTTCTTCATCATGCAAGTCTTGCTTACCTCTTGGAAACATATCCATTTAGAGAGAGGCCTTCAACTTGATTTCCCATTCTAAAGAAGTATTAAATGCATGGAAAATCCTTCATGTTAAGACTTGATACATGTCTCGAGAATCTTGGAGAGAGAAGATACAGTAGTCTTGTCTTGGAGTGGTTTTTTATCGAGAAGGTAGATACAATATGTTTAGAGATAAGACATTTTGTGAGTCTATGATGTTATTACATGATTCATTCATTGGAGGAACTCATGGTGCTAGTTTACTATTGCATGGGCATTTCTTTGGATATTTCATAAAGCATAATGTACTCAAGTTTTGTGATAAATGGAATGTGTATAAAAAGGATAAATATACATTTTTTTCATGGATTGAAAATTCCTTTGTTCATTTATAATTTTCATTGGATTGACTTAACTATGGAATTTGTGCTAAAGCTCCAAGATCCAAGGGACAAAAGCATTTCATTTTAGTGTTGTTTGGTGGTTTCTTTAGGCTTGTATTTGATATGAGAGGATGGAGATATAAGCACATGAATAATAAGAAATTTGCCTTTTAAAAGATTCAAGTCTCCATAGAAGTAGGATTTTTCTTATTCCATTGAATACCAATTCTTGTTCTCCTTTATGTAAGAATGAAAGATAGGAACTTGTGTAATTTTGTTTTTGTGTAATTTTTGTTTTAATTTTTCTTTTGGATTTTTAATCTTTGTTGTTAATGCCTTTTTGTTGGGCTTGGTGAGCCTTTGTTGTTGGCACCATTTGTTTTGTTAGTTGTTGATTTTTAAATATTAGTGGTGTTTGTAAAAGACCTTGGACCAAGTTCATTAGCTTTTGGGCCCAAATTGATTATTTTAGGCCTTTTATATAAATAGGCTTGATGGACAACTTGTGGACACTTTTGATATAAATGATATTGATTAGCTTTTGCTAAGTGAGAGTATGTTATCTCTTGGTTTTTGAGTAGAACCTTTGATTCTTAGCAAGGTTGCTAATCCTTGTGGGAATCCTCCTTGACTCATTGATCAATTCGTTGACTGTGGTGTCTTCTAGCATTCCAAATCTTTTTTACTTTTTCCTTCTTCTAAATTTGTTCATTTTTTTAGAGAATTAAGGTGCTGAATTTGTTGATTCAAGCAATGGTTTTATCATTAAGCAAACAACCTTTTTGATTGATGAAGAAGTAAAAGAATTGAGCGAGATTTTCTGGGTATTTATAAATAAATGATATTTTTTGTATGAATTTTAAAGTAAGTTAATTACATTTGCAAAATACTATATAAGTAGTAGAGGTGCATTTCCCAATGCTGTAACAGCTGCCCACCTTCATCATAAGAATACTTGACCAACATAACCGAAATTCAATTTTAATTCAATTATAAAAATTTTTAATTAATTTATTTATGAAAATGAGTATAAATTTTTCGCGTTTTAAATGCTTTCTTAATCACTGGAATTAGCATCTAGCAGAAATAAAGTCCATACCACTGATCATATGATAAGAAGAAATTATATACTCATAAAATATCAAAATAGGTTTGTACAAGCAAAACACAACGCCTTGTATACCAACTCGTACACAAAAACTTAGAGAATTCCAAAGTGCAATGTGTGTGTCAGGACATGTGACTTGACGATTATCATAAGGGAAAGGGGTAATATGTATGTGTGTGTGTGTGTGTATATATATATATACTATGCATTCCTTAAGTTGGTCATGACTACTGACTCACACAACTAAGGAAGAATGATCTATAGTGGAACTTTCCCCACACCTAGGTCTCAATGTACATAGAGAGAGGCACTACGTGAGTTGCCTCGACTATCTTCTTGTAAAAAGGTCTTCTCATATTGTTGCCACCAACAACATCAAGTGACACCACTTCAAGCTTGATGCAGGAATATCTAAACTATCAAACTATAAGTCCTTCGAGCTCAGCTGACTTATCCACATCCAAGATATAAAAGAGGTGTATACCTCTTGTTTGTCTCTTGTCCCTCGTGAAGAGATCCTTGAGATGGTAGCCATCGTAGCTAGTTTTAACCGACATAGAACGAAAAAGGAATAATAGGGATCGAGGAAGCTCCAACCATCTGCTCCCGCAACAACAAATCATCGCGATCATCACAGTCACGCACACATAGACACACAAGCAAGGATAAGCTACCGAAAAGAAAACATAGACATACAACAAAAATATAACAAAGATATAATAATAAATAACATAATAGTAGCAAGGTTAATAGTTCATACTTAATCATCATAACCAAACATAAGACATCAAGTAAACAAATATAACAAAATATCTCAGATATACAATGTCATGAAATACAACAATTGCTCCATGAAGACTACAATGTCGAGTGACCAAGTAGGAAGAATCCCTTGATCATGGTAGAATAAACAACACCCGTCTAGGCAAGCAATGAAACGTGTTAAGACCATTTAGGGGATATCGAAATTGATCTGTGGAAGTAATGTAGTGGTTACACCAGGATAGATGCACGTGGGTAGTGGCTTCACCATGGCACAGGATTCGCGAGCATCCTAATCTACATGTGGGATTCACCCATCTACTTATCCCTAATAAAGTCCATCCTCCACTAACCCTTCTTGTATTAGGTATGAGGTCCCACCAAGAAACCTCAACTTATGTGTGTACTCGCCAACACAGCATAAGTTGCCACAACGCAGCTGAAGTTGCAAACTCATGCATGTATGCATGTGCATATCTTCATCATCAACATCAATAATTTGCAGCACGTCAACAAGGCACAACACTTATCCTCATCTTATCATATCATATAACAACCAACACAGAGCCTTATCTAGAAACTTTGCAGCAATAGGATCCTATCTAGAGTGATCCTTAGTTGAGGATAAGCATAGGTTCTACATAGAGAAACCTCAAAATACAAAGTTCTTATGTAGAGCAACTTTATCAGCAAGTTAAAACCCTACTTAGAATGATTTTAGCTCAACCATAGAAGTTATTTAAGGAAAATATAAGTTAATTAACTTTAATTATATTATTTAAACAAATCTTCATAAAATAATCAAATAAACTTTTAAAATATTAAGAATTTCTTAAAATATCAAGAAGTCAAAAAAGATCAACTTTACTTAAGAAACTAGGTTTTTAACTTAAACTAATTAGCAAAGATACCTAATAATTATAAAAATATTAAAATTTTATTATTAACTTTCAAAATCAGATTTGTACTTGTTAAATTTAAATATTTAAATTTAGTTTTGGAAGTTGAAAATTTTTATTCAATTAAACATTTTAACTTAGTTAGAAATCTAGGGTCTTCTTTTTTCTGTTTTTTTTTTATCTAAATTTAAAAATTAGTTTTAGTGATTAAATGATTTTTGTTTCACACGTTCCATAGTTTGTTTTAATCCTTTTTATATCTATTTTCCAGAACAAAAGCCCTTTTACTCATTAAAAAGCTATAAAAAAAGATATAAAAATAGCAAGGTCAAATTGCCCTATTGGAAGACCAGTGAAACTATTTTGCCAGTTTCACATCCAACTTAGAACATTTAGCAAAAAAGCAATTTATTTTCTAAAAGTACACTCAAAAATATTTCCAAATCGACTAAAATAATCAAAAACAACAGTCTACATCATTTTTAATGATTTTCAAAATTCACAGTTCCTGAAAACATTTTCAGTCAAAAACAAGGCACAACACTCAATTTCTAAAAATAGGTAAAAATAGTAAAAGTTAATAAATATAGACAAAATATATATTCACAGAAAGATTATTAACTCTAGTTTTTAGTTGTTTAAAGAGTTTCATCAAAGACCCAACAACAAATTCTAGAATCATATTTAACTACACACTAGCAAAACAGCATTTCCAGACAACAACCACAATTTTCAATAGGCACAGCTTTTTGTTTCTTAATTGTTTCATGTAGTTGTTGAGTCTATTGTAAAGATAATTTTGTCTAATTTCATACAAAAAAATAAGCACTTAAAAATAATAACCATAACTCAAGTTATAACAAAATAATGAGAGGTGTTAATGCTAAAAACTGATACAGCAACATGAACAACAAGCCAATTTTCACAAAATTGCTTCTTTTCATAAAGTTTCCAACTTCAAATCATACCAACGGAATTTTTAGAGAATCAATCACTCAAAAATAGCAGCATCACAATAAGAACACACTAAGAAACAATAGCTTTCTTTACCACCAAAAACAGCCAAAGTCACAAACAAGCAGAAAACTTGTATTTAAGATCACCTTCTTAACAAAGCTTCAATCTTACCATCTATCACCATGAATGAAGTTTATTTTGTGAAATTAAACCATGTTCAACTCAAGAACAGAGGGATACGGAGTTTAAAGGAAGAAAATGGAAGAAGAATGGTGGTAAAATGAAGGAAATGGAAGAAGGAAGGCATAGGAACCTTACCTTAGAAGGAGAGAACACCACCACCACCCTTAGCAACTGGAAAAATGAAATGAAGTGAAGGAGGGAGAAGGGAGAGTGGGTTGTACGAATTTATGGCTAAGTGGGGAGGGAATTTACAAGTTTACCCTTGGTTGGTAGAAAAGCGAGGGCAATTAAGTAAATGAATAATTATGACAACTTAGAGATTAAGTAGTTGGAAAAAAATGAGATTTGGCTTCTCCTAAAAGCTAAATAGGACAACCCACCAAGAGAGAGAGGGGAAAAAAATAGATTTGATCAGTGATGTGTACCTATATACTTGAAAATATCATTGGTCCATTTACTATACAATTGGTTCATAGTAAATTTTCAAATCGAACATGAAATGAGTTACCGACAAAAAATAACCTCTAAAGGTCTTAAAATAAATATGACATATATATTTTGGTCTCTATGTTGATAAAATTATGATTGGTGCACTAATAGATAGCATATAGACACTATATTGAACTTTTTGTCAACTTTACGAAATTCGCAAATTTTATGAAACTGTAATAGAATAAAATTTTAAATATTTATAGGGAGTCAAAGAATGAAAATTGGAATGTTTTTAAATATCTCTGGTGACTCTAGTGATCTTTGATGAAAAGTTTAAGCTTCTCAACTTCTTGCTTCATATTTGTACCTCAACCATAGATGAAAACACAATAAAACTTCATTGACAATTGTGACACCTAATCACATTAAACATAAACCATACTTATTTAATTAGTTATTAAGTTTGAGTTGATGAAAATGTGAGTAATTTTTTTTTATTTTTATAATAGAAAAATTCTAAATTTAATAGAATTTGAAAAGAGTAGTAAGAGATAGAAGATAGAGTATATATATATATATATATATATATATATATATATATATGTATGTATGTATGTATATATATCATAGTACATGTCAGTCATAAAAGAAAACAACTAAATACAGAAAGATAAAAAGTATATCAAAAGATAGACATTACCTAACCCAATATATGCATCCAAAAAGTTTTATACAGAAATGTCAATCTACCCTATCCCTTATACGAAAATAAAATACTATAAACTAAGTCTACAACCCTTGTTCATAGGGTGTCCTCTAACTCGTCCTTAGCATCCTTGGGCATTTTTGTCATCTTTGATAATCGTGATCAAACATATATGGAAGAAAACAATGGAGTAAGGTGATTTGTTTTAAAATCACTTGATATGTATGGTAGGAGTTTTAATATAAAATACATATAAAACAAAATTGACAATAAAAGGGAACCTAGAGTTTATTATAAGTTTGACTCGGTATAGATCCATACTTCCCATAAGTGAGTAATAGTTGTCAACAGAACTAGGAAGTGACTAGCTGTACATGTACCTCTCTCAACAACATCACATGGTACAGTCCTCATCATCATTGAGGAACAAAATAACAGTTCAGGACATCCATTTATAAAGCTATACTCACACCAATCTTGAAGTGCTAAGCAGTTGTTGAGGTTATCGAGCTTGGTCAAGTGAATATCCCAGCTCACTCGTGCTACCCTAACCATTGAGACCTTCACCACTCGATGCCTACTCCCAAGACCTCTGCAAGTGGGTTTGTGCCTTTCATTTCTCAGTGTATCAAATTATAGCTTTCCTAGCAAGATGTCATGTCACTACATGTCCCTCGCTTTATATTACTTACTAACTTATCTAACTTCTCAAACAAAGGTTTTCCTGGTCTCATTTAATTTGAGCACCAGTACAATCAACATTTCTGCCTTATATTATAGAAATTGCACAACACCAAAATTTTAACAAAATAACAATTTAGTAATCATATAAAATTTTAGCAGAATAATAACTTAGTAATCATAATTTAATTACTAAAATTTTAGTAGAATGACAACTTAGTAATTGCAATTTTATTACTAAAATTTTAGCAGAATAATAGTATAGAAATATAAAATTTTAGCAGAATAACAATTTAGTAATTATAATTTAATTACTAGAATAACAATTTAATAATCATAATTTAGCTATCTAATTTTGACTAGAATAAAACTTAATAATTCAAATTTAATTATTTAAATTTGAGCAGAGTAACAACTTAATAAAAATTAAAGTTTAAAATTAAACATTATAACAATATAAGAGAAAGTACTAAATTTTATGCATTGAAAGGTTTAAGGGAAAATCTTTCCTACCAACATGCAAAATAACCATTATTTAGAACCAACCCCACTCCCCTCATTACTTCAAAGGTAGTTGATGAAGAGGATGAAAGTTCATGGCAAAGCTCTTAGGAAGAGAGGTTTGCTAAATGGCGGAAAATTAACAAAATTTTGGTATTATAAGAAAGTAAAAAAAAAATTAGAGAAAGTGAGCTATATATAAATTTCAGCCAGCTAGAGTGAGAGGAGAATGGTGAGAAATCTGAATTTTGGGTGCTTATTTATAGACAATGGAAGTGGGTTAGGTGTCCACAAAGTTGCATCATCCACGATGTTATAAATTTGTTTTTATTTTTCTTTTTAATTTAATTTAGGGACACATATTCTCAAATAGGTGATGAATCACCTCTCCTAGGACTGGGGACATGCTGCATGAGCTGTCCCTAAGCTCCCCTGTGTAAATTTTATCTGTAATTAAATTAGCTGGTATCGATAAAATTGCTTAAACTTGAATAAATTAGATTTTAATATCAAAATAATGAATTTAGATGTAAAATTGAACAAATATATTATTTTCCATCAAAAATAAATTTCTAAAAATGAATTTTAATTTTATTAATTATTTTCAAATTTTTACTGATTTATTTTGTATTCTAAAGCTAGAAAATTCATATTAAATCCATTTTAATTTAATAAATATCCAAATTTTTATGAAAATTACAAAATTAAATACTTTACCTAAAAATAAACTAAGAATAATATTTTTACCATTTTTGGATGTCAAACCAATACTGGTTTGGTCCATTAGACATTTAAAGACATTTTGGTCATTTTATATCAAATTCCAGAAATTCTCAGAAAATTTCCAAAATTATATTTGAATTCTTATGACATGATTCTAAACTCAAATTTATATTTTAATATCAATTGAATCTTTTTCTTATGTCAGTCCTTAATGTTGAGAAATAAGGGCAAAATTGTCATTTTTTAATTTTTTCGAACTCCATCTCAAAAATTTATTAAAATCATTATTATATAGCTCTTGATGTAACACTGCAAATTTCAGGTACTAGAAAGAAACCACGAGGTAGCTCTTAGTATCATGTGTTATTGGATAAAAGATGCCTTAAGAGTTATTGTTATTATTATATCTTTTATTATTATTATTGTTCCTATTGTTGTTATTATTATATTTATTGTTTTTGTTATAACAATTATTATTATTATTATTATTATCATCATCATCATCATCATCATCATCATCATTATTATTATTATTATTGTGTTATGTTGTTGTTATTATATTTATTGTTATTATTATTATTATTGTTGTTGTTGTTATTATTGTTATTAACACCTTAATATTAGAAATTAGTTGGAATATTATCATAGAACCCAAAAAAGCATCTAAGGCCTAATTGGGGACTAAAGCCCACTAAGCTATATACCTACCTACATCTTATAAGAAGGGAAGAGGGAAGGAGAATTAGGTCTAGCCATCACAAAATAGAAGAAGAAAGAAGGTAGAGAGAATGAGGAAAAAAAGAAGAAGAGGAAGAATAGAAACCAAAGAACGTAAGCCCTAGAATTGAGTTTTGCGTGTCCTCAAAAAGTGAGTGCTCTCCCCTATGTCGTTCCTTGTCCTTTATGTTGTGCTTGTTTATCTATTTATCTTTTCCCCTCCTTATGCCTAAGTTTAGGGATTTGATGGGTTTTGAGGGGATTGTGAGTGAATAAGGAGTTTATAGATTAGATTGACCAATTATTAAGGTAGAAGAAGTGATTAAGAATTTAATTATTTATTTTGCAGCAGTTAAAAACCAAAGACAATAGGAAAAATGAATCAAAATTCATACCTCGGATCCACCCAGTGGGATTAGATAGCTGTTGGGTGACTTTTTTTGAAAACTGGACTCCATGCTGGCGCTGGGCGACGGCACTGCCCATCGAGCGTGCTGACCTGCCGAGTGGATATGAAACTTGCTGGGTGCAGTGAGTTTGACCATGACCCATCGGGTAACCCTCCTAGCCTACTAAGCGGGCACGATCTTGACTATTTGTTTTTAGGCCTGTGAACTCATTTTTGCAGTTTTTAACTCATTGTTTCTTCCTTTTTTATGTCTTGTTGAGTTTATATTGTGTAATTATTATTTACCTTGAGAAAACTGAGTGTGATGTGAAATTGTGTCAATGTTTCATGATAAAGCCTATGAAAAGCTATAAACATTAAATGTGACCATGCATCATAACATTTGAGTTATGTGATGAGGAAAATATGTAGGAATTTGGCCGGTGGAGGCCATGATGGATTGTCTAACCCTAGCCTTGGGGGTTATCTAGTTGGAAAAACTCCAATGGTCCATGTTGATCCCATGGAGCCGAGGCGTACTGGCAAAATTGAGTAACCTGACTAGTCACCAGGGGATATCATACTAGTTGAGGGTGAGAAAGCCGAAGGCATCGGTACCGATGACGCTTCTTATGGCCTTGCATTTACTCCTAGTAAGTTGGTACCACATGTGCATGAGTAGTAATTTAGGAACATAGCATGAATATGCATCTTGTTGTAGTGTGATATGTTGAAGTGTGCTACGTTGTAACTATGTGAAGTTTACATGATCTTGTTCATGAGCAATTGATGTAATGTGTACATGTGTGAAAATGTAAGTGTGTCTTGTAATGAAGCGTCAAGATTATGTATATGTGATCATGTTATGCATGTATGTTATTCTTGTTTGACGAAAGAAAACAATGTGTGTGTTTAGTTATTAGGAAATGATGTGAAATAAATGTATGCTTATAATTAGGATTGTCTTTGCTACCTTAAGGATATGTGAAGGGCTAGACCCTAGGATAGTGTTATGAGGGTTATAGTTGGATAATAGTAGTTGTGACAAAGATAGAAAAAGGGTGAATTCCCATACGGCGTAATAGAAAGGTATAAGATTAGTAATAGAGAACAAAATGAGAGTATCAAGGTAAGTGTTAAGGGAGTGTCAAGGGTATTTTAGAATGTCTATAGCCTTATGCTTGACCCCTAGAGACAACCTTGAATATTAAAAGGAAAAAGAGTAAAATCTAAACATGAAGGTTTTAAATACTAGAGAGGGTTTTGGGTAAGAAAGTATAAGTAATGAGGATGAGTTCTTAGGTTGAGAATGAGATAGTAAGCTTGTATAACAGTTGTGAGAATGAGAGAGAAGTTAACAGGAAGTATTGACTATTGAAAGGTGTAGAGTCGGCCGTAGATATGGAGAATTATGAGAGACCTAGTGAGGCTAAGGTCATGAGAGATAAGTGATGAAGGTTGTCCGAGTAGAAGAGTTTGACCTAGCCGTAGAACCCTTAGAGTACTCATTGAAACATTATGTCTTCCTCCTTTAAGTTTCCCCTTTTTGAGGATACAGGTGAAGACATGTACAAATGGAGCTTGGAGTCATGTGCAAGAAGACGTAGCCTAGTTCACGTTGTGTTTTTGTATTTTTTCTTTATATTTTGTACGACACATTCGGGTGATAGATGAATTGTGTTAGACATGTATGTTTTTTTATTGTATTGTTTGTATATAATATCTCATTATATTTACGAGTAGCATTTGCATGTTGTTTCTATCTTTTTAAGTTTATTTTTTTGTTCTTAGAAATCTAGACCTAGTTACGGTAATACCCCTCAGGGTGTTACATTAGTGGTATCAGAGCTGGTTATTGGTGTCTTGGAAATGGCTACCTACAAAGGGTTTTGATCGGTGAAGGGTTCTAACCAATGAGAAAGTTGAGTGAAGTGTCATAGAGTGTGAGCCGCCGAGATGTCGACTCTCAATGGCGATGCTATGATATGAACTTTGAAATTATGAGGTGTTACACTCTATATTATGAATTCAATCGTGGTGAACAAAATTTTGTGATTTCTTCCCAATTTTTCAGAAATAAATATAGAATAAATAGAAAAACAATTCAAATAAGTAAAAGTGAGGGTGTTACAACAACCACAAAACATATAGAATTCACAAAGGATCAAATGAACCTAATTATAATTAAATTCTCAAGTTATTTCACCATCTATTAATTATTCTAGTGTATTCCTATACTGTCAGATAACAATTAGATTGTATTTCTATAGATTTTCTGTACAAAAATCACACAGAATAAAATTTTTATTTTTTAGTTATTTATTAATGTGAAATAAAATAAAATTTTTCTCTTTTAAATTATTCAACCACTTAATCACGGATTGGCAGAAAACAGATCTTACAAATGTAGCCACTTTCCCTCCCAAATGAAAGGTAAACATGTAATTAACTTTGTTAAGTATCTTTAATAAATTAAATGTTTTTATTAATTATTTTTGTTAATAATATTTACGTCATTTACATATGAAACTCAATGTTTGGGTAGAAGTTAATGACACACTCAATTTCAAAATTTGAAAGAAAGATATTAGAGAAAACTGAAGAGGCGTATTGTTAGGAGTAGTGTGACTGAATTCAAAACGATGGATTTCGTTTATTTAAACTACACCAACCCTAATGTAGAGTGTTTGTTCTCTCTATGTTTACAATTAGGGTTGCGCTACAGAGTGTTGGTAATACCAATTATCCCAAAAACTATTATCTTTTCAATTCGATTTCTTTTCCTTTTTCATTTATTTTTTTTATTTGACATCTACCGATCCATATTTCCTTCTCTCTTTTTTATTTTTTCCATATCCTTTTTCATTAGTTGGGTTTGTAGTTTCTTCATCTATTTGAAGTATTATCGACATGTGTTTTTGATACAAATTTTAGGTGATACGTTACTTTCTTAATTCTTACCCTTTTTATTTTCAAACTATGTGTTTTTTTGTGATTTTTGGACTGTGCTTGAATGTATATACGCTTATGTGATTAAATATTCTTATGAATTTTGATTTTTTTGTACTATGTTTGAATGTATATACGTACTGGAATATAGACTATGCTTTAATGTATATATGTGTTGAAATTTATATATATATATATATATATATATATATGTGTGTGTGTGTGTGTGTGTGTGTGTGTGTGTGTGTGTGTGTGTGTGTGCGCTGAAAAGTTCTTTTCCTTACATTAAGATTATTGCTTTCTTGGATTAAAAAAAAAAGTTTTTGGCTTTTACTTCCCATATCCATGTTCTCTACAATCCCCATTTTGGACTGAAATTTATATGTGATTTTGTATATAATGTTTATGTTCTCTATGATAATTTTCATTGTTTGGACTAATAATTGGTTAGTATATACATTTTTAACTGATAAAGATTTTTCATATAATCCATATATCTGATAATATCATTAGTGAACTCATTATTATGTTCCAAAATTTATATGCTTTTGTGTATATGATGCTTATGTTCTCTATGATAATTTTCAGGGTCTAGATTGAAAAGTCTACATGGAGAACCAATGAAGAATTTGCTAGGGTGATGCTAATTGATGTAAACTCTATTATTATTCGTTGCCTCTAAGTATGCCTAAGTGATATTAGCTTTAATATTTTAGAATCAATTGAATTCAATTAAAAAATAGTATCTTTGTTATAATTATCAAGTTTTCTTTTCCTAAATTTAATTGATAATTGATTGCATTTTTTTCTATCCAAAATAAATTGTAGGTTCCACCATCAAGTAACCTAGATTCTAAAGTCAATGGTGGTTAAACCAGTACAATAAGGAAAGAGCACATTGAGAGCAACATGGATGGGCTCATCGTAGATGAGGTAATTTTCAAGTTTCATATGATATTGTGTTTTAATAAAATTTTATGTGAATTTTGCTATAGCTTCATAGTCAAAGTCAATTCATTTTTTTTATTTGAGGGCCTGATTCTTACTGTTACTTTTGTATTTGATTAAATAAGCAATTAGATAATAGAAATTGTTCATGTTAGATCACCATGATGCACTAATACCATACCTGAGGAGAATAAACTCCACTTCTACAAAGACTTACGCTTATAGGACAATACTTTTCTTGCAAAGTGATGAGACTTTAAAGCAATTGGCCATTGAGTTGAGTTTGCCACGTCGTAAAGGAGATCAATATTGTGTCATTAGTAAGGTTTATACTCCTGTAGATGAAGGTGTTGAACATTCCATCCGACAGTTGGCTAAAGCTTATGCAACAGTAAATGATCGAACTAAACCGGTTGGTTGGACTGAAGAACCAATGAACCGATCACTTAACTAGTTCAAATAAACTATAAAATTGACCTGAAGAAAAATAGGTCAAAGAATTGAAAAATACGGTCAAAAACGGGCAAAAAAACAGTTTATAGGGGGTTAATGAAAAATGTTTAGTACAACATCATTTTAATTTTTTCTTAAAAAAATAAAAATCAACCGAAAGTATTTGTCATTTTCTTTTTTATTCTAATATAAATTGTTTTTATTAATTAATTTTGATGTGTATTGTTAAAACTTAGACTTAAGTATTATGACATATATGATTTGAACTTTTGTATGTTTTGTAAATGTTAAGAACTTATAAAATTATGTTTTTATTTTTAGTTTTTAGTATTATAAAGTTATGATATTATGTTTCTTTAATATTATTTTATGTATGATTTGATTATTATTATTATTATTATTATTATTATTATTATTATTAATACCGGTTCGACCACAGTTGAATCATTGAACCTTGACCTAGTGCCTTGATTGGTTCAATGACTGGTCTGATTTTAAAAACATTAGGTATAACTTCATCAATGATGACCAAACTATCAAATAGAAACTTTTTCATTGAAAATAATTTCTTATATCTTTCCATTTACCACAGATTGCATACTCATGCTTAAAGGTATACTTAAGAATATTAGGGATAAAATCCCTATAGAGCTACTCAAAGAAATTCTCCAAACTGATGGTGAAAGGTTCCTTAAATTTCCCTTGCTTCAAATGATTAAAGATATTTTCACATAATTCTTGTACCACTCACATGGACATAGTCACATACCTTGCATAAAAAAAAAACCTAAAAAACTCATGGGATTTGTAAATTATTCCTTAGGATAATGACAATGAAATTCTTAATGATTTGAAGCAGAGGATAAGTCTACATGCAAAACTGATGAAGAATTTGTTAGAGAGATGCTAGCTAGTGTAAACCCTATTATTATTTGTTGCCTCCAATTATGCCTAAATGATTTTAGCCTTAATATTTTAGAATCAATTCAATTCAATTAAAAAATAGTATATTTGTTATAATTATCAAGTCTTCTTTTCCTAAACTTAATGGAAAATTGACTATATTTTTTCCCCTATCCAAAATAAATTGTAGGAATTCCCACTAGTATGTAAACTAGATTGTGTATGTCTATGGTGGTCAAACCAGTACAATAAGTAACAAGCACATTAACCTGCACTAGAACAACCAATTACCAATTGAATCAATCAACCATATGAAAACAATCCAATCTAAATTTTTTAGTTTATATTTTTATTTTTATGACCTAATCTGAAAAGATTTTTTTGATTTTAATTTTTATGCTTTTGTCATCCAACATCAAGATTAATTTATATTCTTTTCAATTTATACACAACATCAATAACATCAAAATCCTTCTAAAAATATTAAATTTGTAACACAAAATAAAGGTAGATAGTTGCAAATTAATCCTTTTCTTTCAAGACTTAGTGAATAAATTTAAGAGTTTAATTACTATGTACTGTTAGTGTAAAAACTTTTACATTGTCAACCAATCGAAAATCAACTTTAGTGTGACTTTTAGAGTGGTTATTATCAAAGTCAACAAACTTACTATACATGATGGGTTGTGAATGGATGACAGTGAAAAACTATTTTACACTGTTAGTGCATAGCCTATCTTCTCTAAATTAAACTCTATGCCCTTTAATAATGGTTAATCATTCATCTCATGCTTTTATGATAAAGGTTGATCATTCATATGGTGTTGTGCCTATAAAGAGAAATACATGAACAAAAGCATCCATGATTTTAATTAAGTTTTTATAATTTTATTAAGAATTACTTTTTAAAGGAAAATGGGTATGCGAATTTATTTATTTTTCTTTATGTTTGGCAAGAAAATTCCAATTATGAGATGTGGGAAAAGCCTCTTCCATTGTTTAAAAGACTCTTTTCTCATGAAGTTAGTTCTCATAGAACAAAAGTATCATAATTTTATTTGATTTTATGTCATAATTGGCCTTTTTTTAATTTTTTATTAATTTTAGGGACATTTAATTTTGGTATGGGTGTGTGATAATTGTTGGTATCACTTGACGGTAGCTTCAGGTGTCATTTGAAGTTGAGTGACGATGTAGAAGGTTTTGCAAGCAGCCTCGAAAGGGCTCATTGATTTGACTACCATTGGAAGGAAAGGTGCAGGAATATTTCAAAAAAAAGGAAAAACAATATAGAAGGTAAGAGTGAGAACATTTTTTTATATGTTGTGGGTTTTTTTTATACTGTTCTGGAAATGGCTTCAAAGGTCTAATATTGTTAACTCATTAAGTGGATGTTACTACAAAATCTTGATGTAATGGACATATTATTTTGAACTTCTAATTTGTTTGTTTACATTTTTTAAAATAATTTTAATGACTTACTAGAAGAAGTTCATTTATGATTGAGATTCTTTTTTAATTTATATTTTGATGGCTGTGTTTTGAATCATTTACTTTTGATATGGCTCAATTATTAATGGTATATACACAATATTTATAATATGGAAAAAGTCAGTATATTTCTTTTTGTCTTAATTTTTGCTCTAATTTTGTTGTATATAATTATACAATACTTAGTTCTTTTGATGATGCAAAGAGGTGTGGAATTTTTTTTTAAAAGCACTTCATTTGCTGATTACAAGAGTTTTTTTTTTATTATTCTATTATAGGAGTTTTCTTTTTCTGTTTTTCTCTTAACATTAAGAAGTGTTTAGAAAATTTATTATGTTGTTAGATGCATGGCTTTGATTCTTTTTGCATTCTCATTGCATTTTGAACTCTTTTTTTTAGATATGCTACATGTACAACAAATCATACAACAATTGTACTATAATACTTTATGTGTCTATCTCTCTCCACTATTATGAGATGTAATAAATGATGTGCAGGAGAAAGATAAACACAAAAGAAGTGTTATTGTATAAATTATTATATAAATTGTTGTACAAATAATATTTCTGTTTTTTTTTGTGAACTTTACAATTTATGTAACTATACAACAACATTCTTATTTTCACTACAAAATTTCCATGTTTTTTAAGTAAGAAATGGAACCTTTTTTTTCCCTTTTATGTTTGGCATGCAAATTCCATTTGCAAGGAGGTGGGGAAAGCCTCTCTACATTCTTTAGAAGACTATTTTCTCATCAAGTTAGTTCTCATAGAACAAAAGTATCATAATTTTATTTAATTTTATGTCATAATTGGTCTTTTTGTTTTGCTTTAATTTTTTATTAATATTAGGGATATTTAATTCTGATACAGGTATATGATAATTGTTGATATCACTTGATGGCAACTTTAGGTGTCATTTGAAGTTGAGTGCCAATACAAAAGGTTTTGCAAGGCACATTAATTGGGCCACCATTGGAAGGAAGGGTGTAGAGAAATTTTGAAAAAGGGAAAACAATATAGAAGGTAAGAGCAAGAGCTTGTTTTTATATTGTGGGGGTTATACTCTTTTAGAAATAGCTTTAAAAGTCTAATGTTGTTAACTCATTGAGTGGATGTTAATGCTGTTTGAAAAAAAATTATATTCATTTTCAGATATGTTTCTCTTTCAGAGTTTTGAGTTTTCTTTTTAATTCTTCAAACAAGTATAGAAACACATAATTTCAATGTTTAGCTCTTTTCAAGCTTTATTTGTTTACTGTGATTACCTAGAAGAGTACACTGGTCCATTCTTGAGGACTGGACATATTCTTTAACAGTAGGTCTTCTTATAAAGATAAGACGAGTGATAGATCTGGGAGCAGGTCTTTGTCTCTTAAAGATGTTATAAGGACTCAACAAAGGAGAAATAGTTTTAGAAATCTGGGCATCTTCTGGAACATAAGAGTATTCTATAATGTTTTATGTTTTGGAGGACAAAGTTTGGGAACAACCTTTTGAGAGTGAAAAGGAAGAAGTAAGCTTTATCAGTTGGGTAGTTTTTTCTGTGCTTGATTCCATGGTTATCTTTAATTCTCTCTTACTCACTTCATATAATGTCACTATCATATTCACCCTTTCTTTGAAATATACAAGGCTCTGATAATATGTCGCGCATGACACATAAAATTAAAATAGAAATGTAGAAATTATTAGTTATGTTATTAATAATTATTTAAATCAAATTTAATTAAATCATATTTATAATATTATCAAATCATTCCATTAATTATTATTATTATTATTATTGTTATAGACAAAACTTAGATGTATAATCTTATATATTTTCGGTGTTATTTGCGGTATGAATCATGTCATATATCAATACGTAATTTGTTTATTTTTATCACAAATTTACTTTTAATTTTCTTATTAATTTAAATTTTAACATTTTATAAATATCAATTCTTTAAATGAATAATATTTTGACTTTAATCAAATCAAACTCTAATTAAAGTGATTCATATCCAAACTATCATAATTAAATTATAGAATTTATACAAAGTAATAAGTTAAAAATAACAAATAATTTATATGTGAATCACTCAAATTTTTAAAAAATAACATTAATATTAAGTTAAATTACAACTAAATCAATCAAATGTAATACATATATATACACACACACACACACACACACACACACACACACATATATATATATATATATATATATATATATATATCACATTTTTGTCTATTAAAAAGAAATCTAAGATGTAACCATGTGATTCTGTACTCAATGTATTTAAATTGATACTGAAAATAAAATTAATTTATACTTAAAATTACATCCAAAGTACAAACTTATACAAATAAAATAATGGATAAATCAAAAGTAAATTATTCAAATTTTTATAATAATATTTATTACTTTTAGTTAAATATAAATCTACCAATGTGAATCATATCACATTCCAGCATGAAATTAGAAACTTCCTACGTAAAATAATATTATTTATTATTATTTTTTGCATGAATTTAAATTTCAATATTTTATTCTCATCTCATCAAAGTTTGACATTTATCAATTTACATTATTATTGTTATTATTATATTCATAGTAAATATTTTGCTAACATAATTCAAATTTAAATTGAATTAAATTTAAATAAACTTAAAAAACACACAAAAATACTACTTAATTTGTAAGTACCAGCCACTTAACTCATTTTTTTTTTATCTCTTCATTAGTCAAAATTAGAAATGTCATTTGCTTTCTCTTCCTTTATGAAAAATTGTAAGATTTAAATTAATGAACAATATCATCCTAATACACGTTACAAGTTAGAATGCATTGCACACAACAATATGTGTGTGTGTGTGTGTGTGTGTGTATAAAAGAAGATTTTATTTTGTCTAGACCATAGGTATCCTCCATAGAAGGCAATCTTGCTCGAGTTAGGTAGGATCACTATGGGCAACAAAACTCTCTCTTTGAGTATTTAACACAGTTGCATACTTAGGATTTAAACTCAAGACCACTAGTTAAAGATTTTTTTCGTATGACATCACTTTGGAGATTACTTTTCCTACCCAAATAAAAATATTTTTTAATTCATAAAATACATAATTAAAATAATTATAACCCCGCTTATAGATTCAATTGATGATAATTAGAATTACTATTACTTATTAATAATATGTATATATTTAGATTATATACAAATGCAAATATATTTATAAAGATAATAGATTTTACAAAAACATTTATATAAATTAAAATGATATAAAACATACAAAAATTTAAAATTATTTGAAAATATATCAATATTTATAATTAATTTTATAGATTTTTTACATATTTATATACATATTTACTAATATATGCTTATATAAAATTTTAAAATAATTAAGAAATACATTAAAAATCATAATAATATAAAAAATTATAAACTCAACAGTCAACACCCATGCAGGGCCCAAGTTATTATGCTAGTTATATTATAAACTAGTGTAATAATCTATACCATGTATAAGGGTTGAATTTAAAATTTATAATTTTTTAATGAATTTCTCAATCATTTTAAATTTAATAGAAGTATTTATTAGTGGATATATATATATAAATATTTCAAAAATATATTCACGTGGTTATGAATATTGATATATGAAAATAATTTTATATTAACATATATCTTGTATTATTTTAATTTATATAAATATTTGTTTTAAAAATATTATCTTTATAAATATATTTGCATTTGTATATAACTTAGATATATAAATAATTTTAATAATAATTATTAATAAAAGATATTTTATACTAAATTTTATAATTATTAGTTTTTCTTTAAAAATATGTTTCCATCATAAAGGAAAAAAAATGACTAACATTAATTATACAAAAAGAAAATAAACTTGTGTGTATTTATCTTATAGATTACAATAAAAGGATTAATGACTAATACAAATAAAAGATAATGCTTATATAATAGTATTGCGGGTCTTATTTTATTTTGACTAATGCTAAGAGACCCAAAAAATTTTCTCTTGTGATTTGAAGTTGGTTTAGTCTTTCATGTAACAATTTCAATTTTGTGTATAAAAATAATCAAGTCCTTTATTTAAGCATCTTAATTAGGACTCAATTCTTAATCATATGCATGAAAAGTAGAACTTGATAGACACACACTCAATGTATCATTATGGGAAACAACCAAAAATGAAATGACATACCATTAAAAATTTTAAATATGAAGAACAAAAAGTTAATTTATCTGGTATATATTAATTTGAGTGGGAATCGACATCTCAACAAATATATTTTAAACATATGTGTAAATAAAATCCACAAAACCACTAACTTGGAAATATGGTTAGGGTTTGTTTTATTTTTAATTGTTAACATTAAAAGATAATGAAGAGAAATCTTAAAATTAGCTTTGCAAGGGAAAAATATAGGACTTGGAGAATCAACATTGAAAAAGTTGTCTTAACATTTATCTTGGATCTCAATATGAAGATAACGAATTGGTAGGGAAGGCAACCAGTGATTTTGACTCTCAATTACTTGGTTTCATGTCTTTTATGTGAGTTCTTGGTATACTTTGATTGTCTTTATTTTTTTAAAATTAGCTTATCTGATCCTTGATTTATGGGCTAAATATATATAAGCATAAATTAACATTTTTTAGATGAAGAGTGACATCAGTGATTGGAATCATAACAATACTTGAATCATCAAAAAGATTAATCAATTGAATCAGTATATAGTGATTATAATTATTTTACTTAATTTAATTATGCATTTTTATGAATTAAAAATTATTTTGGTGGAAAAATAATCTATAACGTGTTGCTCCATGACAAAAATCTTATTTTATATATGTTTAGTTGAGTGTATCAAATGAGAACCATTCTTATTGTTAGAAATGATAGATACATATATAAATCATCATTAGATCATATTTAAGCATTCAAGATTAAAAGAAAAATGCACATGACTTTTTAAGTGGTTATGTGACTACTAATAAACTTTTAATCTCGATCATTTATATATGGTTGTATGGTCTAGATTTATAGTTTCATTTCTCAAAATAAGAAGAGTTATCATTTGATACTATATATATATATTAGTTATGCAAAGTGCATTATAATTGGTAACACTACGAAAAATAACCTATACCTACAGACACTTTTACCTATAGACTTGATTTAGTGTAGGTAAAACACAAAAATACTTTTACTTATAGATATTTAGTGTAGGTAAAATTTTTGTAATATTTTGATAGACATGGTTAATTGTAGGTAAAAGCAAAAAGACTTCTACTTACAGATGTTTGGTGTAGGTAAAATCTCAAAAAACTTCCACCTGCAGATGTTTGGTGTAAGTAAAACCTTAAAAAACTTCTACCTACAAATGCTTGGTGTAGGTAAAAACCCAAAAAATTCTACCTACAAACGACTTTATCTAAATTTATTTAGTTAAAATATTAAATTCTATATTATTTAAAAAATTGTTTAAATTTAACAAATTAACTCAAATAAATATAAATAATTTAATAATTATTTTTATTATTTAAAAATTGATTATAAAATATTAAAATTGATTGATTGTATTGTAAAATAATAAAATTGATTATAAAATATTTATATTATAAAAATATAAAATGTGACAAATCTATTATTTTTGTTAAATATTATCATTTTTATTTACTTAAAATCAACTTGCCAACTAATATTAATGTTTTCATTAAAATATTGAAATAAGTTTTGTATGTGTTGTTTATGCATAAAGCAAAAACGTTGGCATAACACAGTTGAATAAAATACACAAACAAAAAGCCCTGTTCCTTTCTATTCTATTGCTTGGATTCCCTAACACGTCATCAAACTGTGCTAATTTGAAATCGCTAATGATTCCTTCGATGCTGATCACAACTCTATGTCGGTAACCAAGGCGAAGCCAAAGCCCGCAACATTCACTAGTAACTACCTAGTGTTCGCAAATGGCGGTGGAGCAAGCCACATGGTTATCCTTAATGCTTTGGTGATTACACACTTTGATGTTGAATCAAATTCTCTTTCTGACAAATCAGTACTTCTTGTTCGATTGCATAATTCTCAGGGATTTGATTTTGTGGCAAAAGTTTCATGATTCGAAATGAGAGGATTCAGATCTGGTTTTAATTAAGATTTTTGTTGTGTGACGTGATGTAGATTAATGCTTATTTATGTTACAGTATAAGGAATCTATGCTAGTTGCTTGATTTTCTGTGTTGTTTTGTAGAAGTAGACTTGTTTGAATTCGTTGCAATTGATTTCTCCAATTTCAGAAATCATGCTGCTTACCAATCACTTTTTTGTAGCTCCTTGTTAGGGTTAAAGCTTGGTTTTCAATGAGGCATTTTTGGCACTTGCGATTCCTTCAGTGTGGGCAAGAACAAGTGGGATTTTTCATCCCTTGTTCAAGCCTTTATGCATCGTGTGAGATCATTTGCTTTGCCATTATAAGATTTAGTTTAATTTTCTAAATTATTTTGGTTAGATGATAAAATTTCTTAAGAATCTTAAGTAATTAGCCATTAATAGAGTCGTATTTCATGAACAATTTCTTACTATGTCTCCTGATCTTTGTCCACAAAGTTTATTTGGTGCAATATTATGCCTATAAAGCAAGTTTTGGAAGCAAGACATGACACGTTTAGTGGCTGAATATCCATCAGAAGGAAGGTTAGATATGTTTTTGATAGAGTAACTTGGTGCACTCTCCTTCATATTCACATATGGAGGGTGTTTCTATTTTCTTTCTAAAAGTTGTTTGCCACATTAAAGGACATAGAATTAATTTGGATTTTCTTTTCAATTTTTTATAGGCATATAGAGATCTGACCAACCATAAAATGGAACAAGGCAAGGCTCTTGAATTCTTGCTAGAGTCACTATGTATGTATTACTTGTAGAAATAGTCTTTCTTTGTTCGAGAACTAAAGGCGTTGGTATGATGAACTAAAAGCTCTCTTTGCCTTTAATTAATCTAAATCTTTTTTCTTCAACAACCTTATGTTTTATTGTTTATTTAATATTGATTGTCTTCAACGATGCCAGCTCCACTCATCGATTTGCTTCATTCTCCTTCATTTCACTGGAATACAGAAGCCTCAAGGGCTTTTATAGAATTGAAAGACAAAATAACAATAGCTCCTGTTCTCGTGCTTCTCGACTTCTCCAAGTTGTTTGTGGTTAAAATGGATGTGTTTGGCGTGGCGATTGGTGTTGTCCTCTCTCAAGTAGGCCATCCTCTCACCTTTTTTAGCAAGAAATTATGTGCCCACCTTCAAGCTTCCTCTGTATATATTTGGGAACTCTATATTGTCATAAAAGCCATCAAGAAATGGCATCAATACTTACTAGGGCACAAATTTCACATTTATACAGAGTAGAAGAGTCTTAAGAATCCATTTGCTCAAATTATCTAGACACTTGAACAATAGAATGGGCATCAAAATTACAATTCTTTGACTTTGAGATTTTTTACAAACCTGGGAAGTCCAATGTAGTCGCCGACACTCTTTCTTGACTAGAGTTTGATCAACCCATCTTGTTCACTATCTCTTCACCCATTCCTCAACTTGTGCTTCAATTGCAGTAGTTTTATGCCATAGACCCCACGGGCCAAGACTTAGTCTTCCAACTCACCTCTGATTCCACCTTCGCTGGCACCTTCCATTTCTACAATGGCCTTCTTTACTTTTAGAATTGTCTCTATATTCCTGAATGTGAGGACCCCCTAGATCAGGCAGGAAAGTTATGTAGATAAAAGGAGGAAACCTTTAGAGTTAGAGGAAAGTGAACATGTATTCTAGAGCCACTAGCATTAGAAGGGCAATTAGGGCCAAAAAGTTGAATCCTTGTTTCATTAGTCCATTCCAAATTCTAAAATGAGTCAGCCTAATGGCGTATCAAATTGGATTACCTCCCTCCTTGTCAAATCTGCACGATGTTTTTCATGTCTCCCAACTGAGGAAGTATGTTGAGGATCCTTCACATTTCACTAGGACAAAGTCAGTCCAAGTATAACCTGACCTCACCTTTGAGTCAAGTCCCCTTCAGATTGTTGACCACAATATGAGGACCTTAAGGAATAAGGCCATTCCTTTAGTGAAGGTTGTTTGGAAAGGATTTACCTCTAAGGAGGCCACATAGGAGTTATACGATGAGATCAGGAAGGTTCACCCACAGCTCTTCGAGTCAGGTACAAACCTTAGTTCTAAATTTTGAGGATAAAATTTAACTAAGGGGGTAGAATGTAACGTGCAAAAATAAATAGATAAAAACTAGAAAAGGGTTCTATGAAATTAATAGGTTAGGTAAAAAGGTTTAATGATAGACCTTAATTGAAAGAAATAAGATTAGCCAATAACAAGAGCCCAATAGTCGAAAAGGACACTAGGGCCTAGCCTAACAAGAAGGGTTAAGGTAAATTGACCCTAATCTTGACACTACACTCACTAACCACTTTTGTCATAGTGAATTAGGAAAAAAAGAAAGAACGAAAAGGGAAGCTTAGGAAGGGAGAAGAGAAGGAAGGAAGGTCAGAGAACTTAGGCACCCTTATAGATAAGTGTTAACCCTTTCCCGGTGAATGTAGCCCCTTGCCTATTTCTCCCTCCCCATAATTGTATTGTTGCTCACATGCATTCCTTTGTATGTTTTCCGTTTTCCCCCATGTATGTTTGTTTTATATCCTTTGTGTGTGTTTTATGAACATGCCATTATAGGGTTCAATCGGGGTTTTGGTGTAAACAAATGTTTATAGTATGAGTAGGGATTTGGGATATGTAATTTTATGATTTGGATGCCATTTTTGTGTATCTTCTATATGTTTATTGCTTATATGATTAGGATGCCATGTTAGGGCTGTCTTGAATTACTGTTGAGCATGCCCATGCTTATGTTAAGCGTGTCCATGTTTAGGTTGGGGTGCCCATGCTTATATTGAGAGCACCCATGCTCAAATGATTATAACTAGGATGATAAGCATGCCCGTGCTTCACTAAGCTAAGCATGGTTGTGCATCAATTTCATTTCTCTGTTTTGGATTTTCTGTGATGTGAAGCATGGCCATGCTTAGGGGAAGCGTGGCCATGCATAAGGGAAGCATGGTCGTGCTTCATGAAGCATGGTTGTGCATATAGGAAGCACGGCCGTGCATAAAATTTGGATTGGAGCCTTAAAAGGAAGCATAAACATGCTTGGTTTAGTATACCCGTGCATAGTCCCTAGAGTATAAATTAGGCTTAGGTTCTTCATAAGAATTGTAGCCCTAGATATTAGCTAACTAATGGCTTCTGAATCACCTAAAAATAAGCCTATAACTCAAGATATGGTCAAATTAGCGAGCAAAGGTCAAGCTGTCAAACTTAGGTAATAATTTCATGTTCTTTATAAGTTTTCACATAGTAGATGATCAAACTAGATTTTGAGGTCAACATAAAACATGTAGATAATCTTCTTAGCTTTCAAATGAGATAAAGATCAACTTGATAGGGTTAGTATAACTCCAAATATTGTGTTTTCACTCCATAGAGGTCATAGAAGCATAAGTGATAAAATATATGCCTAAGAGATGAATGTGTATGTTTATAAGCTACCTTTACTGTATGATTTTCTTTATTCTCATATGAATGAACACATGTGATATGTATATTTGTAAATGAATGTTGAATGGGTCTCCTTGGGTAAAGGAAGGGTGGAAACATTTTCGATCCCCAAAGGATGGCCAAAAGCTAAATGTTAAAAGAAAGAATGTTTAGGATGTAATATCCCTTTTGACAAAGGAAGGATATTCGTCTCCTTCAGTCCTTAAAGGGTGGTGTCAACCTTTGGTAAGGGAAGGTTGTTTGGCAAAAACAAAGGGGATGCTCCTTGAGATTTTGAGCTTAAATTTGCCAATAAGACGGAAAAGAAAAGGAAAGGAAAGGCCTAACTAAAGTTCTAGAATGTATCTTGAATTTTATTGACGTCCTGTTAATGTTTCTATACTTTAACACCATGAATCTTGATGTCTTCATATTTAAATGTATGTATACCTATTTATGTATTTATGTGATGTCATAGTGTTTGTAGGACATTAACCAAGATTTCTGTCTTATTAGTTTAAGTTACATGTTTCAAATGAATAGGTCTTGGAGTAATTCGAAGGACGTCATTTGGCATAGTTTGTTAGCTTTATGGATTACATTATTTTATGTTATTTAGAGTTTTAGTTTCTTCCATTGTCAATTCATGACCTCTTGCGTGAGGATATATTTTATGTTTCATTTAAGTATTTGTAGGGTACTCTGATTACCCTATTGAGATGCTTATGGTTTATTATTTTATATTCTTGAGGTATTTCTTTTAAAGAATTTGTTTTTCCGCGTTAGTATAAAAGTAAGCGCGGGTAATACCTGTGAGGGTGTTACATTTTGGTATTAGAGTAGGTCGATTCATTCGAACATACGATAGCAAAGAATAGATTGGCATGGCCTTGTTCTGCTGTAGATTCCAGTTCACTTGTTGAGATATTTAGATTGATTAACTTAATATTTTTGTGTAGTGTAGGTAGAGATTATGGTAGGTAGACCATGTAGAGGAAATGTTGGACAACCCAACCAGAATTGGGATGCCTTACAAGTGATGGCGGATGTAATAAGGGAACAAGCCATAGCAACTACAAATCTGGTCAACTGGGTCCTTCAAGGAATGCCTAGTGGTCCTTGTTCCTCTTCCGCAAACACTTAGGTGGGTGGAACTCTGAATTCAGGATTCTCTAAATTTCGAAAGAACCTCCTGCCATCCTTTAAAGGGGACTATGACCCCTCTGTAGTAGAGTCTTGGCAACAAGAGACAAAGAAGATCTTTGAAGTGGTACCCTACTCCTAAGAACAGAAGGTGATGTAAGGCACAAACTAAACACAAGAAGGAAGGGTTGAATTGTGTAAAGGCCAATTTTCGTAATCCTTTCTTCTTTCTTTTTAAAAGCAACTTAATTATTTAAACTGGATCAGAAAGATTTTGAAAACGTTTTAAAAGGCAGACGAAAGAAGAAAGAACAAATAAAAGGGCACACAGATTTTATACTGGCTTGTCTCACCCCTGAGACTACGTCTAATTCTTGGCAACAACCAAGTTCCACTAACTTTACAAGTTACAAGTATTCTTTCCACAAGCCTCTTTAGGCTCAATCCCAAGTAGTCTTTCACTTGTCTCTCCAAGCAAACACCTAAGTATTCTTTAAAACAAAGCCTCTTCACGCTTCAACCAATCTCTTAAAGAAAGAGATTTGCGTGAGTTTACCTCACTGGGTTTAACGTCTTATCAGATGAATATACAATGAAGTTTAAATACAGATATTCAAAACTGTTTTTGCAAAGGCTTTTTGTTTTCTCAAAGCAATTATGAGTATTTGGATTCAGCAGCAAATATATCAACAACACTTGTAAATTTGAAAACCGCTTGAAGGAGGTCTCTTCTTCTATTTATAGGCTTCTCCAAAAGTATCCGTTGAGTATTTTGTAGGAGACGGCCTTTGTCTGATGAAGAGAGTCGTTGGAGCATTAATTGTTGCATTTAATGTTTTTTACCAACTTGTCATATGATAAGATAAAGCAGCCTGCTTATCTTTTCTATTCATGTACTCAATCTTTTAGCAGTTGTCACGTCCGTTTTCCTATTATGACATTCGCACATATATTCATTCTTTTTCGTTGACTTTCCTCGAGAGTAGGTGTATAGGCTTTATACATTTTGAGGTAGCTTACACTCTGATTGATATGCGAATCTTTTTAGAACATAGACATCGTCTGTAAGCTTTGTTAGTTATGTAGTTTATACATATAAAGATAAGACGAAATTCAATTTGAAAAACAACGTCAGACGATAATGAGAGTGAGAGATCAGACGATAATGTGAGGACACACAATTTTAACTGTTTGTTATTATCAAAATATTTAAGGGCTACAAATTCATCCTTTATTTTAACAGGTGACCTATGCCACTTTCATGATGAAGGGTGAGGTAGAAAACTGATGGAGAGGTGCAAAAGACAAGATGGTATCGTTGGGGACTCCTTTTTAGTGGGAGAACTACAAGACTGTCTTCCTGGAATAGTATTTTCCTTAGAGTGTCAAGCACCAAAAGGAAGCAAAATTCCTATAGCTTAATCAAGGAGGAATGTCTGTGGGCTAATATGTGGCCAAGTTCGAGGAATTGGCTAAGTTCTCTTGTTACCTCCAGCACCACCCAAATGAAGAATAGAAGGTACTCAAGTTTGAGCAAGGATTGAGGTCTAATATTCAAAATCAAGTTAAGGCCTTGGAAATAAGGGAATTCCTAATCCTGGCGAACAAGTGCCTCATAATGGAGCAGAACTTGGAAAGCTAGAGGCAAAGAGACAGAAACTCTACAAAAGGAAGGGAAAATATTATCAAGGTGGAAAGTTCAAGAAGGAGATGAAGAAGCAAACCATGAGTGAAGGGAATCCCAAGATTGAGGGATATTCCAAATGTGGAAAGATGCACAAGGGAGTTTGCCTAAAGGGACAAGGCATTTGCTTTAAGTGCCAAGCTTTTAGCCATATCTCAAAGAATTGTGCAAGTTTGAAAAAGGAGGTACCTTCTAACCCAACACCCTAAAATAAAGGAAGGTCTTCACCTTGAGTGGAGAAAAAGTATGTCTCTTAAATCTTGAACCCTCAATTGTGTTATTCGACTTTGCAGCCACACACTTCTTTATTTCCTATGATTATGTCTAGTGTCAAAAATTGTCTATGATGTCCTTGCCCGTGTTTCTAAATGTGTCTACTCTTGCTAATGATAAAACTATAGCTTCCCATTTTCGCAAAAATTGTTCTTTGACTATCCAAAATAGATGTTTTCTTGTTGACTTAATATGTCTATCTCTGAGCAGTCTAAATGTCATCCTTGGGATGGATTGGCTTTCTGCCAACTAAGTCATACAAATTGTTTCAATTGCAGTAGAGAATTCCCTTTTGATATGTCAAGTGTACAAAAGCCTGAATGTCCTCTTATTTCTAGTGCTTCTAAAGTCTTCCAAGGCTTAGTGGATGGAGGTTGAATTTTTGTATTGTTGTTTTCCTCAAAATTAGAAGGCATAATAGATTTAACAACTACCCCTATCGTTAGTGAGTTTATAGATGTGTTTCCTAACGATATCACTACCTTGCCCCCTAAGAAAAAAGTGGAGTTCTCTATAGAGTTGGTTCTCGAGGAGGGACCAATCTTAAAGGCACCCTATAGAATATCACCCTTAAAACTCAATGAGCTTAAGAGTCAATTATAGGGATTGATATCTCAATAGTTCATTAGGCTTAGTGTTTCCCCTTGGGGTGCACATGTTCTTCTTGTAAGAAAAAGAATGGTAGCACGAGACTTTGTGTAACATCCTAAATTTTAATATAATTATGGTTATTAAAAAGATTAAGTTTTTATGAGGTTTAGTATAAAAATTATTAGTATAAGAATTTATTTGAGTTGAAATGATTGACTTATAATAATATATTATTTGAAATGTTTGAATTATAATCTATTATTTGAATTGAACAATTGAATTAATTTATTATTATTGGAGAAATTCATTTACGTAGTTAAGTCGTTGTATGCGAATTGATATAATATATTATATTATTGGAATTGATTATAATATTGTTTTATTTAGTTGAAATCTTATCGTAATATATCATATTTTTTTACTTGATTTGGTTACAAAATCTTATATGGGCATTCAAACTTTTAGAACTCGGGACTACATCATTTTCATGGAAAAAAAGGGGGGGGGGGAGGGGGGGGGAACAGATGCATAAGGGTTAGGTATTGGCTCCATCGTAAAACATATTTGCAAACATTAGAAAGATACATAATAATAAAAAGAAAAATAGAGAGAGAGCCGAGAGACAAATAGGAGAAAACATTGGTCAGAGTGTAGGAGATGTCGTGGGAACATTCAAGAGCTTAAGGAGGTCTTCGAAAGGTGAGTAGAACAATCTTTTTTGAACCTCCATGGCCCTTGGGATGTGATTTTTGGGGTTCATGACAAGAGAATTTGGGAATTTTTGTGTAACCTAATTGTTGTGTTTGATTTAATGATTTCTTGGGGATATGATTCCTTGGAGTTCTTGATAAGAAAATTTTGGGAATTTTTTTTTATAATCCAATTGTTGTGTTTGATTTAATGATTTCTTGGGGAATGCATATTTCTTTGAGTTTTGATAAAAAAAAAAAATTGGGAATTTTAGGGTGACCTAATTATTTGTTGAAATACAGTTAAAGGTTGTTTTTCTAATGAGAATTTTATTGTGACAGGTTTTGAGAATTCAATTGATAGTCATCGTAGATGATGTATTTTGTTATTAGAAGAGTTAGTCATTACCTTATGGGAGGGAATGATGGTATATATTCTATTTTGGGAATAGGATCAAGGATATGACCATCCAGGATGAGATATCAATTTATTGAACATATCTACATTTGGGATGCGATATGAGACACCTCCATCTGGGATAGGGAAGGCAGTGGGACGTCATTGTATGGATATGAGCTCATAGACCTTAGTGAATCTAGGATTCACAGTGAGTTCGAGACTCACACTGGTTCTAGGAACCAAAAAGAAAATAAAAAGATAAGTGAATTTGGGATTCACATTGGTCCTGGGAACCGAGAAGTTAAGTAGGGTGATTCTGGAAATCACTAAGTAGTGTATAGAGTCAACTATTTAGAATATAAATATTTTAGTATGAAAATTATTGATCTTTTTTTTTTAATTATATGTTTGAACTGAATGTCTTATACTTGCTTTTACAAAGTTTTTAGTTTGAACTTATTTTGCGGGTACCATGGTTGTCTTTACCGATTACCGCGCCGGCTGAGAACATCACTGTTTGCAAACCCTTTTAGAACTTGTTTTATTCACTGGGATTATTATCTCATTAAAAGTGTTGTTTTCAAAGCACAAGGACGAGACAGAGGGAGCTCGAAGACCTAGTACTTTTTCTAGTTATATTTTAGCTTGGTTAGTTCCTTCTTGGAATAAAGAACTAGTTGTAGCTAATTTAACTATTCTTTTTATTGCACATTATTTTTTTATAGACGCCCATATTTTGAATGATGCTTTTACTTATGTAAGTATTGTTTTTTTATTTATTATTGAGGTATTATTTTATACATTTCATCTCTTAAACCCTAGTTTTATAAAAATTTTAGATTATGTTTATTGTGGGATTTTATTGTAATGAAGGGCGTTACATTTTTGGTATCAAAGCAGTTTGATCCCAAATTGGACTGTGGTACTATTATTTTTTTAAAATCAAAATATGGGCGCATAGGATTGCTTATTAAAGTTATAAATATTACCTGCTATCCTTTTAAATATTGGACCTGATCAACCCAATATTTGATTGGTGGTGTACAAATTTATAGCAACTGATAGGCGAGGGGAAAACACGAGTGATGTGCTTGCGATAGCTTTCAATCGAGTGGCCAAAGTTACATAAGAGTAGACAGAGACTATCTGTCAAAAAGGGGAATGGAGGCATAACCATTGTTGGGGCGATAGCACCTCTAAACCCTTAGTACGTAGGGTTATCTGAATTCTGCTATAGGAACGATTTGCTTACTTTCTGCAATAGCTCAAGTTCAATTGAAGTAGGAGAATTGCTCTAGATGCTAAAGAAGATTTCAATTATGATGGAGTGAAAAATCTAGTCTTTCCTATTTCTAAATTGCCACATGTTTTGAGTGTTGGGATAAGCTTGTTACTTCTATTGCTTGTTGGAATTGTCCTATGGTGTATTGAGATGTGTCTTATTCTGTTGATCTTATATGCTTGCCTATGTTTGGGTTAGATGTCATTCTTGGTGTGGATTAATTGTTATCTATTCATGTTGTATAAATTGTTGTGACAAAACTACTCTTGTTGCATTTCAACCATGCTCATTGAATTCCTCCTTTTCAGACCTTAAGTATGTAATGGAGGAAGCCATACAACAACTGGGAAACATTTGAGGAAATTCTTGCCATTTGATTCTTTATTAATGTAATCTAGGTGTTGCAGATTCAAGTGCCCCTTCTATTCCATTGCCACCTATGTCCTGTCTTCTATTCCAAATGGCCACCTGTAACCACCCCCTGCTTGTACACTTTACAATTACTTCAAAAAAAAAAAAATGAAATTGTGGTCCTTCTCAAAAGGGTAAATTAGAGTAATCAATTTCATTCTTTTATCTGAACATCCATGGTAAACTTTTTCCCAATTGTTACCATCGACGCAAGTTTGATTTTGGCATCGCCACCTACCAAATATGATTTCAGTATTGCACTCACCGGCTTATTTCTTGTGAGATTAAGAGTTCCTTGGAGCATAGCACAGTAGTGAAAATGATGGCTCCATTAGAATGTGTGATGAAACTGTCAACAAAAATCAGATTGTGGTACTATTAATATCTAGTCAGTTTTAAGAATAAGAAATAGTCTTCACGTGTAAAGCCCTTATTTAGTTTGATTGCAACTAACTCTGTGTTGGGGGTGTCGCTAAAACCAATAGGCATTATAGTATGGCTACTTGATACTAAATCTTGCTTACTGATACATCCCTCAGCAGCTTTAGTGGTCAAACATTCAGGGGATATAAGTTGAGTTCCATTTCAAAAAAGGGGGGAGGGGGTTAATGACATACCCTATTCCACTTCAGCTATTTTTGATGACTCAGATGATGCATGGAATGGATTGCTTATTGTTCATTTCGTAAAGGTGTTGGAAATTTTGGAGATATGTATTGGGTTGACCATAATAAATGATGCTGGGTTCTATTAGAGGGAGTTTAGGAGCAAACTAAGTGTTAGGATGTTAATGTATGATAGAAGAATTAGTTGGGCATGCTTAATATAAAATTTGGTGGAATAAATTATAAGTTGTATCTGTTCATATATGTTAGATCATAAATGTCTATAAAATATTCTTATTAAAATTATGAAAGTCTCTTTGAGGTTGAATTTTGACCAAGAGAGGATGAAACCTTGTTTTTTTTTCTTTTGTTCTTGGAATTCTAAATTAATTCCAATAATAAGAAAAGTAAAATTAATAATAATTATGCATGATGGTATATGTCACACCCTTTTATTGAGCTTATAGTAACGTACATGCTTTGAAATTTCATTGGCTATATACTTTATGTCACTTTGCTGATATTTTATTTTAAGCAAAATGTGTGATGGGCTTTTGGAAAAAAAATACCAATAATAAGTTCCTATAGAAAAAAATAAAGTCCTAAAGTTTTTTTTTTCCTTTCGTGATTGTTTATTTATCTTAATAATTAAAATACTAACACATATACTTATTTTTTTGAAGGCATAATTGTGAGTAATGGATCTATTGTTTCCAAATAACCTTTTTGAACTCATGAGTTTTTTAATACTAGGTTAGAACCAGTAATCAATTTTTTTTTTCAATCACCACCATAATTGAGATGAATGGATTATTGACGTGTGAGTAGTTGATTTTTTTTTCCTTTTTTTCTTCGACATTTTAAATCTCTATGCCTTATATTATATATAATAATCTATGATTCTTTTTATGTACAAATTTAATTATTTTTTTCCTATATATAATGTTTTATATGTTACCTTAACACATCCACTAAATGGTAGTTTATCCTTTAAGAAATTTCTCTTAAACTTGTGTCTGAGTAGTCTTGTATACATGCTTTTATTAGTTATTTGTTTAAGTGGTCAATAATAATTATTGTGTCTGCTGGCATGTTACCCGTATAATATACTTACATATATGTTGGTTTTGGACAAATTCTAAAAAGAAATAAATAAATTGAATGAGGTAATACAATTATATATATATATGTATACATATATACATATGTATATGTATACATATATACATATGTATATGTATATGTACATGTACATATACATATGTAAAATTTTACAAAAGCAATTTAAGAAAGAAACTTGCTAGATACAAGCACGATCGTAATATAGGAAACATATCACTCATAGTGAGAAACAACAATTGCTATCGCCTGAGCAGTATTAATTATTAAGACAAATTAATATATATATACATATACATATGTACATGTACATATGTATATGTATATATATATATTAATTTGTCTTAATAATTAATACTGCTCAGGCGATAGCAATTGTTGTTTCTCACTATGAGTGATATGTTTCCTATATTACGATCGTGCTTGTATCTAGCAAGTTTCTTTCTTAAATTGCTTTTGTAAAATTTTACATATTCCAAGGCAAGATGATAAGAGGACAAACTAGTAGCAGGTTGCTATGCTGTAAGTAGAGCGTAAAAAATTGAATAATAAGATGCTAGCAAGTTGGCCAATTGGATTAAAGGGAAGATTTTATGACCACTTGAATGAAGACCAAAATCTTTGCAAAATAATTTCTTTTTATGCTTATTTTGTGACAAGTGTCATTGGCCTACTATACTCTAGAACTTGATCTATAATATTAGAATAAATAGAAGTATTAGCTTGTTCCTTTTATTATCTCATAGCATCACAATCTTATCTGTAATAGGTTATTTCTCTCTTTTTCATGTAAATTAAATAGCGATGTGAGCTAGTTGTACAAATTGTGCTATGCTAGTATTTGACTAAGAAGTAATTAGTGTAAAAATACTGGTGTTTATTATTGCTTTGGAAGAAATTGTAGAATGGTCCCTTCTTTCTTTTGAAGGAAAAAGGTACATGGTAGAGGAATTCCAGTGAAAGAGGTTAAAAATGGATCAACACGCAGAGACTTTACATGCCCCAATATCAGGTGGAAGGGAAGAACCTTTCATTGGGAAGTAAAATAAGTAGGATTTACATATTTTAAATGTTAAGGGCAGCCAAAAGCCCATGTGAGGTCTGTGATTGAGTGTGGAGTTCCTTAAGGATTATGAGTTTGAGTTCAAGTACCATTCAGGAAAAATTATTGTAGTGGCTAATGTCATTAATAGAAAATCTTTGCACAATTCTAACTTGATGGTGCAAGAGATGAACCTGATAAAGGAATTTAAAGACTTGAATTTGAATGTCAATAAATGCTTTAAGCCTAAAGTTGAATAGGTTGAAAATTTGTAATAACTTTAAGGAAGAGATTAGGCGTGAGTACTTTTTAGACTAGAAATTATAGGCTAGTTTGGGTCAAGAGGATTATGTTTTGTCTGTTGATGGTCTAATGTTGTTTAAGAATGGGATCATTGTTCCTAATAAGGAGGGGAGCCTAAAAGAAGAAAAAAATGTTGGAGGAGGCATATAAGGGGAATTCACCATATATCTAGGAATAACTAAGATGTAACAAGATTTGAAGATGCATTGGTGTCCAAGAATGAAGAAGAACTGACTCCAAAGGGGGTTACTTAGGAGCTTGAGAAGGATGTTATATGCCAATACCCAAATCTTGCTAATTGAGATACTCTTACCCTCAATGTTGGTAACATGGGTTACTTGGTTTTTAGATTGGGGTTAATTTCTAGGACGAAATTCTTTAAGGAGGGGAGAAAATGTAACATCCTAAATTTCAATACAATTATTGTTATTAAATAATTAAGTTGTTATGAGGTTTAGTATAAAAATTATTAGTATAAGAATTTATTTGAATTGAAATGATTGACTTATAATAATATATTATTTGAAATGTTTGAATTATAATATATTATTTGAATTGAACAATTGAATTAAGCTATTATTATTGTAGAAATTCATTTATGTAGTTAATTCATTGTGTGTGAATTGATATGATATATTATATTATTTGAATTGATTATAATATTGTTTTATTTAGTTGAAATCTTATCTTAATATACCATATTGTTTTACTTGATTTGGTTACAATATATTATATGGGCATTCAAACTTTTAGAACTCGGGACTGCATCATTTTCGTGGAAAAAAAAAGGGGGAACAAATGCATAAGGGTTAGGTATTGGTTCCACCGTAAAACATATTTGCAAACATTAGAAAGACACATCATAATAAATAAAAAATAGAGAGAGAGGTGAGAGATAAAAAGGAGAAAACACTGGTCAAAGTGTAGGAGATGTCGTGGGAACGTTCAAGGTCTTAAGGAGCTCTTCGGAAGGTGAGTAGAACAATCTTTTTGAACCTCCATGGTATAAACCCTTGGGATGTGATTTTTGGGGTTCTTGACAAGATAATTTGGGAATTTTTGTGTAACCTAATTGTTGTGTTTGATTTAATGATTTCTTGGGGATATGATTCCTTGGAGTTCTTGATAAGAGAATTTTGGGAATTTTTTTCTATAATCCAATTGTTGCGTTTGATTTAATGATTTCTTAGGAAATGCATATTTCTTTGAGTTTAGATTAAAAAAAATGGGAATTTTAGGGTGACCTAATTATTTGTTGAAATAGAGTTAAAAGTTGTTTTCTAATAAGAATTTTACCGTGATATGGTTTGAGAATTCAATTGATAGTCATCGTAGATGACATATTTTGTTATTAGAAGAATCAGTCATTACCTTCTGGGAAGGAATGACGGTATACATTCTATTCCGAGAATAAGATGAGGCATATCACTATACAAGATAAGGTATCTATTTATTGAACATATCTACATCTAGGATGAGATATGAGACACCTCCATCTGGGATGGGAAAGGCAGTGAGACGTCATTGCATGGATATGAGCTCATAGACCTTAGTGAATCTTGGATTCACTGTGAGTTCGAGACTTACACTGGTTCTGGGAACCAAAAAAAAAAAAAAGATAAGTGAATCTAGGATTCACATTGGTTATAAGAATCAAGAAATCAAGTAAGGTGATTTTGGGAATCACTAAGTAGTGTATAGAGTCAACTATTTAGAATATAAATATTTGAGTATGAAAATTATTGATCTTTTTTTTTGATTATATGTTTGAACTGAATGTCTTATACTTGCTTTTACAAAGTTTTTTGTTTGAACTTATTTTGCGGGTAACATGGTTGTCTTTACCAGTTGTCGTGCCAGCTGAGAACATCACTGTTTGCGAACCATTTTAGAACTTGTTTTATTCACTGGGATTATTATCTCATTAAAAGTGTTTTTTTAAGAATACGAGGATGAGACGGAGGGAGCTCGAAGACTTAGTATTTTTTTCTAGTTATATTTTAGCTTGGTTAGTTCCTTCTTGGAGTAAAGAAGTTGTGGCTAATTTAACTATTCTTTTTATTGCACATTATTTCTTCATAGATGCCCAAATTTGAGAATGATGCTTTTACTTATGTAAGGATTGTTTTTTTATTTATTATTGACGTATTATTTTAGACATTTGATCTCTTAAACCTTAGTTTATAAAAACTTTAGATTATGTTTATTGTGGGATTTAATTATAACAAAGGCCGTTACACTTTGCATAGATTACTAGCAGCTTAATTAACGGTTAAGAACATGTACTAACTCCCTAGGATAGATGACTCGTTGAACCAATTAGAGGAGCCTTGGTTTTTTCTAAGATAGACCGTAGATTAGTATACCACTTGACTAGGATTAAGTTAGCAAATATTCCTAAGACAGCCTTTAGGACTCGATATAGGCACTATGATTATTTTGTTATACCCTTTAGACTAACCAATGCCCTTGCTGTATTCATGGATTACATGAATAGGGTCTTCTAACCTTTCCTAGATAAGTTTGTAGTAGTCGTCATAGATGACAACCTTGTGTACTCCTGCGCCTTAAAGGAATATGAAGAGCGTCGTAGAATTGACCCTTAGGGAGAAGAAACTTTTTGCTAAACCAAAGAAGTGTGAGTTTTGGTTGAAAGAGGTAAACTTCTTGGGACATGTCATATCTTAAGAAGGGGTAGCTGTAGATCCTAGTAAGGTAGAAGCGATGTTAAGTTGGGAACAACCTAAGACCATATCCCAGATTAGGAGTTTCTTAGAACTAGTAGGGTATTATAGGAAAATCATTAAGGGGTTTTCCCAGTTAGCTTTGCCTTTGACTAGGTTAATTAGGAAGGGGCAACCCTTTGTATGGGATTAAAGTTATGAGAAGAGTTTTCAAGAACTTAAGAATAGGTTGACCTCTGCCCCAGTCTCAGTCATTCCTGACCCACTAAGAAACTTTGAATTGTACAGTGATACCTCAGGTAAAGGCTTAGGATGTGTGTTGATGCAGGAGAAGAGAGTGGTAGCTTATGCATTTAGGCAGTTGAAGACTCATGAGGAGAATTACCTTACCCATGACTTAGAGTTAGTAGCTATAGTCTTTGCCCTTAAGTTGTGGAAACATTATCTGTATGGTGTCAAGTTTAAGGTTTTTAGTGACCATAAGAGTTTAAAGTACCTTTTTGACTAAAAGGAGCTTAATATGAGACAAAGGAGGTGGATGGAGTTCCTTAAGAACTATGACTTCGAGTTAAAGTACCATCCAAGCAAGGCCAATGTAGTGGCTGATGCCTTGAGTAGGAAGTCTCTTCACATATCCTCTTTGATGGTGCATAAGATGCAGTTGATAGAGGAGTTTAGGGATCTCAGCTTAGATGTAACCCTAGATGACCTTAGTGTGAAATTGAATAGGATAAAGGTTTCTTATGACCTGCGGGATCAAATTAGAAAGGGCCAAGGCCCTAACCACATTTTGGATCTCAGGTTTAAACCTTGTTCAAACTTGTTGATTTCCAATCTTTAGTCGATTGATGTTGGAGGTATTGAGAGAATTTGGCCAATTTTTAAAATTTGGCCATATATCGACCAACCATCATACTACCTTGTTGGAGTTGAAGAAACTCTGCGTACTATTGATTTCAAACGCTTTGTGGGAAATACTTTTCTAAAAAGGTGACCTTAAAGTTCTCCCAAACAATGGGAGTCCCTAAGTTCACCATTCTCTCCCTAGCTCCTTTCCATCAGTTCTCTGCCTCGTTCTTCAACATGAACGTGGCTTAAGTTACCTTCTATTCCTTCGTGCATAGCATTACTCCAAAAATCTTTGTCATCTCATGGAGCCATTACTCAATAGTTGAAGGATCATACTCCCCCTTGAAAGAAGGTGGAAGGTTCTTGCATAACTTAGAGAATCCTAAGTTTTATACTTCGGTCCCTTTGTTTGTGGTGTCAGTGGAACCCCCTAGAGATCCCCTCAACATCTAGTTGATAAGATTGTTGCTTGCTACAGTTTTCTCTCTCATGGCATTAGTTATCATCTCCATGGCCACCATTTCAGGGGTATGAGGGAATGTTGGTGGTCTTTCTCTTCTCGCTATATTCTCCACTTATATCGCACCACATATTGAGTTGATCAGGCTCAATACACAATAACCAAGCAAGGTAGAATTCATGGTAAGAACAAAACAAGACAAGCTAACTACTCAAACTAACACATACTATCCACGATCTAAAAGATTGAACTGCTCTGATACCAAAATGTAACATCTTAAGGGGCATTACCTTAAACTGTACATTTTTACATATTAGAGTATAGATAAATCTCATATATGATTTCATTACTCAAGAGTTCAATGAATAAAGTCATACATCATTCCTAAGTAATGTTATCATGTACACAATACGAGAGCCATTTCCATACATAGAGGCCCTATACAAATGAATAGAACCAAAGTCCTTCAAAATATTTAGACTATGAAGATATCACTATACAAAACATGTTATATTCAAGGCCACTTATCTTCTTCTTCCATACCTGTTCAATCTAGAACATGGAAACTAAACTAATGAGACAATGTCTTAATGAGTGCCAGATGTAAGGACCCAGCTTGTTGGGATTAGAGTTTAACTAGTTTTCATTTATGATTAGGAAAATAAACCATATATTATTTTAAATTAATAAAAACGTGGGTAAATTTTTTGCGTTTTAATATAAACTTGTGTTATTGTTTCATAAAACATGGAACCTGTAACAAAAACATTTTACAATACCCTTGCTTAAGGGAATAACAAAATTTGGCCACACAAAGTGACCACATCTACAAGTACCTAATAGACAGTTTATATATGCATATATAAATGAAATCAGCCTATTCGAGCAGGCAAGTATAATAACTCATAAATCAAAAATAAGAAATAAATATTTTAAAATGTAATGCTCTTGTCCATTAGTACCTAATAACAATTGAATATGGGGTATTGGAGGTGGGAAATACAAAATCTTAAATGCCATTAGAAAAAAGGTTCCATGCACTTATCCAACTAGAAAATAAGTACAATAGGTTTATAAATCCAAATAGTACATGTCAAAAATACGATTACAATTATCCAAATGAAAACTAGAAACTACTAATTCAACAATAAACACCAAAATCGAGGACCCACAAACACCGTAAACACTCCCAACAAGACAAGGTTTCTAATCCCATCAATAGCCCTATAAGGGTATAACCACCATGACCCATGTGGTATGACATACTAGGGTTGTAACACCTTAAATTTTAGGTACTAGAAATAAACCACGAGGTAGCTCTTATTAAGACCCTTCTCATGTGTTATTAGATAAAAGACGCCTTAAGAGTTATTGTTATTATATCTCTTATTATTATTGTTCCTATTATTGTTATTGTTATATTTATTGTTGTTGTTGTTGCTAGTATTATTATTATTATTAATTCTGTGCTATGGTGTTGTTATTATATTATTATTATTGTTATTATTACCCTAGTGTTAGAAATTAGTAAGAATGTTATAATAGAACCTAAAAGACCATCTAAGGCCCAATAGGAGATTAAAGCCCTTTAAGCCACATATCCACCCACATGTTATAAGAAAGGAATAGAGAAGGACAGTTAGGTTTAGCCGTCAAAAAATAGAAGTAGAAAGAAGTTAGAGAGAATGAAGAGAAAAGAAAGAAGAGGAGGAAGAGAAAGAGAAGAAATAGAAACTAGAGAACCCAAGTCCTAGAACTTAGCTTTGCATGTCCCTAAAGGTGAATGGTCTCTCCCATTTCCTTCTTTGTCCTTTATGTTGTGCTTGTTTATTTATTTACCTTTACCCCCTCTTTATGCCTAAGTTAAGGATTTGATGGGTTTTGAGGAGATTGTGAGTGAGTAAAGAGTTCATAGATTAAATTGACCAATTATCAAGGTAGAAGAAGTGATTTAGAATTTAATTAATTGTTTTGGATCATTTAGAAGCCAAAGATAATGGGAAAAATAAATTAAAATTCATACCTCAGACCCGTCTGACGGGGTTAGATAGCCATTATGTGACTATTTTTTGAAAACTGAACTCTATGCTAGTGCTAAGCAACTGCATTTTCTACTAGGCACACGGACCTGCCGAGCGGGATACATAACCTACCAGGCAGGGTGAATCCTGGTGTGATCGGTCGGGCGGCCCTTTTGTCTTACCGGGTAGGTGCGACCTTGGCTACTCCAAAATGCACGTCTAAGTCTCTTCCTCACCTATTTTTGTGCCTGTGAACTCCTTTTGTGGTCTTTAACTCATTGTTGCTTCTTTTGGATACCTTGTTGAGTTTATACCTTATGATTATTATTTACCTTGAGAAAACTGAGTGTGATATGAACTTGTGTCAATGTTCCATGATAAAAGCCTATGAAAAGCTATAAGTATTGTATGAGACCACGCTTCATAACATTTGAGCTACGTGATGAAGGAAAGTATGTAGGAATCTGACTGGTGGAGGTCGTGATGAGTTCTCTAACCCTAACCTTGGGGGTGATATCTGGTTGGGAAGCTCCAATGGCCTATGCTAATCCCATGGAGCCGGAGCGTACTGGTAAAACTGGGTAACCCTAACTAGTCATCGGGGGATATCATACTCGATGAGGGTGCAAAAGTCGAAGGCATTAGTACCGATGACACTTCTTATGGCTGTACATTTACTCCTAGTCTACTTTCTGACAAGTGTAAGTTGGTACCACATGTGTATGAGTAGAGATTTAGGAACATAGCATGCATATGCATTCTGTTGTAGCATGATATGTTGAGTGTACCATGTTGTAACTATGTGAAGTCTATGTGACCTTGTTCATAAGCAATTGATGTAATGTGTATACATGTGAAAATGTAATTGTGTCTTGTGAAAAAGTGTCAAGGTTATGAATATATGATCATATTATGCATGTGTGTTATTCTAGTTTGATAAAACAAAATGAGGTGTATGTCTAGTGACTAGGTGAAGGATGTGAAATAAACGTATGTTTGTAATTAGGATGGTCTTTGCTACCCTATGTATATGTAAGAGGCTAGACCCTAAGATAGTGTTATGAGCATTCTAGTTGCATAATAATAGTTATGAATGAGATAGAGAAAGGGTGAATTCCCACACGGTGTAATAGAAAGGTATAAGACAAGTAAGAGAGAACAAAATGAAAGTATTAAGGTAAATGTTAAAGGACTGTCAAGAGTATTTTAGAATGTTTGTAGCCTTAGACATGACCCCTAAGGGACAACTTTAAATATCAAAAGGAAAAAGAGTAAAATCTAAACATAAAGGGTTTAAATACTAGAGAGGGTTTTGGATAAGAAAGTATGAGTTTTTAGGTTGAGAATGAGATAGTAAACTAATATAATAGCTGTGAGAGTGGGAGAGGAGTTAATAGGAAGTATTGACGATTGAAGGGTGTAGACCCAACCATAGGTATGGAAAATTATGAGAAACCTAGTGAGGCTAAGGCCATGAGAGATAAGTGATGAAGGTTGTCTAAGTAGAAGCGTTTGACCTTGCCGTAGAGTCCTTAAAGCACTCACTGAGACATTATGTCTAACTCCTTTAAGTTTTCCCTTTTTCAAGATATAGGTGAAGACATACGCAAGTGGAGCTTGGATCACGTGCAATAAAACGTAGTGTAGTTTACATTGTATTTTTGTATTCCTCCTTACATTGTGTATGACACCTTTCGGTGATAGATGAGTTGTTATAGGCATGTATGGTATTTTATTGTATTATTCGTGTATAAAACCTAATTATATTTACAAGTAGTATCTGTATGTTGTTTCTATGTTTTTAAGTTTTTTTTTGTTCTTAGAAATCTAGGTTTAGTTATGGTAACACCCCTTAAGGTGTTACAAAGGTCGCTATCATCCAGGGAGTCACTAAAGGTGTCCTTATCCCAACTACCATCTCGACCCCCGTCCATCTAGGCAGCATACTCCATGATGTCTTGAGGGACTCTCGAGGACCCAGCAGTCCATGAGAAGGTAGGCATGTGTAGGGGTGTAGCCTTCCTGGCAATCATTCGGGCTCTGCTACTCGTAGGCCTAATGGCCGGAAGGCTTTGTTGCCCATCAAGAACATAGCCTCTCCTACTTTCCTCAATGCAGATGCGACAGAAATGATGGAAAAGGAAGAGGTAGGGGCTTATAACTAGTAAGTCATGTAATCGACCAACATGGACAGGTGCAGGTCGTACTCCATTGGAGTCACTTGGTAGGGGTCATTATTATCAATATGACCGTGTTAGAAAGTCACTCTCCTTAAGAATATGCTCCAATAGTTCACCCCATTAGGTTACTCCTCGTGCTCCGTCCTAGAGGTGTAACTGGCCTAGGTTGGGTCGAGTTCAACCTTGTTTAAAACCCAATCCAATTAAACACAGTCGGGTTGGGTTGGGTTGGGTCGGGTTTGTTTGTTTTTTTTCTTTTCTAAGCAACCCAACCTAACCTAACTTGACCTTAATCAGGTTAGGTCGGGTTGAGTAATTAGGTGGAATAGGAATGCGTCAACTTGTAACTCAACCCAATCTTAACTAGATTGATGAAAATGAACCTAATGTAACCCGGTGGCCTAACCTAACCCGCTGAATGTAGATGGGTTGGTCAACCCACTTACACCCCTACTCTATCCACTCTCCATCTCTAAGGGTGATCCACATATGACAATGTCCATCCATAGTTGCTTAGTGATAAGCAGGGTCACAGCCAAGAAACAAAAGCAAGAGGGTAAGATAACAGATATAAGAACATGGAAGGGAGCATAGCAAGCTCAAAGGGTATGCCACTATCATTGGCAGTGACCCACACACATATATACATATAAACATAAGTTAACTTAGGCAACACTACGGCGACTATCAAACCAACCATGAACCATAAAGCATTGGTACAAACATACAACATGCTAGCATAAACATGGTCCCTTATTCTAGTCACCCATCAGTTCAGTTAAGTAAGCACATAATCTATAGTCAAACATATAGAGTAGGCATTATGGGCATAACCAAGTTTCAACATGGGTTAGTCACACAAAATGCATCATCTAGTAAATCACTAAATCTTTCGTTTAGTGCACATGATGTATGAGGGTACCCGTATTCATTTAGTATGGCACCGTGAACCCCGTAACATGAAATTTATGCGAACCCCTTAAGAAGCTATTTCACCCTATGGGTGTTTGGAAGATCCAATCAAAGTGTGCACCATATAGTAGTCCCCATGGGATTGCAAATTTGTACATGAGGCTATTTTGCTCATTAGGCTTTGTGAATCCATATAGGATTTATGCTTCTCGAAGGAAAGCAACATGCTCTTGAAGGGTAGCAGCGAGCCATAAATGCCATGACGCATGATGAATTATTAAGTTTTTCCCTTTATCAAAGTCGAGAAGACAAGAGCGGAGATGGATTTTATAGAGGAAAGCCCATCAATTGTTTTAGAACCATTTTCCTCAACCTCAAATCATTTATACTTTATAAATTCATTTTCAGGCCTATAAAGACTTTGGAAGACTCAAAAAGTCACTTGATTGCCATGGGCAATTCAAGGAAAAGCTTTAGTTCAAAAACTCATTTAGAGGTGAAGATCCATATCACATAAGGATGTCAAAACACATAAGGGACATTCAGGCTTCATGCACAAACCTAGATAACAACCTCATTAAAACCACATCTTATAAAATGTAATTTGAGACTAATCAAGTTGAAAGAAAGACATTAGAAATAAGTTTTTGAAACAACTAGCTAGGTGAGGAAAGTATTAAGATGAATCCAAACATAGTAGTTTTGGCCAATTTCAGAAAAAAGGCTTTCTCAACGAACCAATTTGAACCCATACAATCCATTTCACAAAATATAGCCAAAGTGGCATTACAATCCAAATAGAAATCATTTTGGTACAAATCCCAGAAAACTAAACCATCTCCCTCATCATCCATGGGTGATTTCATTATTGTTCTTTATTATGTGTTGGGTCAAACCAACCGGCCTAAACATAATCCGGTGTCTTTAACTGACCACCGCAACAAGGAAAGAGCTACATCATTTACGATCTAGTCACACAATCATAAAAATCATAGAATTCATAGCAGGTTTTCATACATTTAGAGCATGTTATAGAAACTAACTCATTATGACTAATATATGTAATATATCCACATCTAGTAATGTCTTACAACATACACAACCCATCATTGGAGTGGAAACAGAACAAATTAGATAGTTTCAAGTGGCATTTATCCACACAAAAGCAGGATCCATACATTAATGTATCACATGGAAGGCATCACTAGTAACATACAACTTATTCATAAGTATTTAGACACCAAAACAACAATCTGCCTAGCAAAATTTGGCCTAAAAACCAGCATGACTTAGAAAATCATCAAAATTAACATAGACCTCCAATCGAGGTGGGACTAGTTTCATTTGAAAGCTAACACGAGGCTACAAGCCTACCAAAGGGTTTTTGGTTAACTCTTACATCAATCCTAGTTTTGAAATCAAGACAAGTCTTATGCCAAGCGAGATTTCAACAATCTCTTCACAACTTAATTTAGAATTCTAGGTTGCCCTAGACTTAGACATGGAGTTAAACTTGGGAAAAGGTAATTCCATTCACCTTTTAGGTGCAGGAAACCAGGGGAAATGACTCTAATATAGAATTTCACCACAATACACCATAATTGAGTGAAAACCACAAGTAAATCTCTAATTGCCCTGCCCAAAAATAGATTTGACATCACTCGTGAGAAAATTCACCAAATATTCCAGGAAACTTTCAAAATTATGGGACCACAGGGTTTGGAAAGAGGACACCTAGGGGTATATGCCCATGAAAGAGTTTTAATTAATTTAATAGGACAACTCACACTAATTAAAAGAAAATAGGATAGGTGCTATCCAACGGCAAGCATGCACAACATAATTCATGACTTTCAACTTTTGAAAGCCTTAAGTAAGGCTTAGCATATGGCTAGGGACACATCCAGACCCTTCCCAAGTGAGACACAAGGGAATCAATCCCACAACTTTAGCACCCAAGTCATCTCAATTGGACTCACAAAGTCCTTAAACCTAAAACTACCATACACGAAAGCAGGCTGAACCTATCTTGCCAAAATATTCAACAAATATTCTATGAACTGGAGAAAAATATAGGACCATTTGGGCTTGAAAAAAGAGCCTCAAAACTACAAGACCACCAAAAACCAAGGGTTGGCTCCTCAAGGACAAATCACACTAGTTCATACAAAATGGGCAAAATTCAGAAAAATTTTAGCAAACATGCACAAGATTCATATATGTTTTTTGACTTTAGGTGTGGCTTGTAGAGTAGCTTAATGAACCACTCTACCTTATAGCTCCGTAGAACTTCGGTTTCCTTTTGAATCCCCATGGCTTAACTCAGTTATACCCAATCACAATCAAACATATTCATTCACAATCATCAGAACACAATCCAAAACATAAGAGTGCATGAAACATAAATTTAATAGTTCAAAGCTATAAGTTGTTAGCAGTGAGGTGCTCTTAATTGACTTTATATGTCTACTAGCAGTAGACCATCTCAGTAACCCTTACCTCAGGTGGTGAGAAGCTCTCAAGTTGTGATCTGGTTCTCGCTCACGTATCTCACTCTTGATCTTACGATCGGTGTTGTTTTATCTTCGATTGTTCAATCAGCAATGACCTACCAAAATGAAGATCATCATGCGTAGATTGTGAAAATGCATTTGCATGTGGCATTTGGAGATTCGAAGGTCCACATGCAAAGCCTAAAAGAGGCACCCAAAGAAGAAGAAAATAAGGGGGTTTCGAGACTTTAACTCACCGTGGGTTTTCTATGCTATGAGATGTGTAACACCCCTACCTTAGTTTTACAACTATTTTTCTATTATTTGTGAACTTAATTTTGGAAAATTGAAAAGGAATCTCAAAATTTTGTTTTCCACCATTGTGTTTAGAATTTCGAGAACTAGTTAATCGTGATTTTTAATAATTTTTTTAAGCTAGAGCCCAGAGAAATGAAAAAGTGACAATTATGTCCCAATTTATTAGTGTAAAGGGATGACATGTGAAAATGTCATTCTGATCTTGAAAACATGTTATATATATATATATATATATATATATATATATATATAAAATATAATATAATTTTGAAATTTTTTTTGCAATTCTTATGGAAAATGATCAAAATGTCGCTAGTTGTCTGTTAAGTCAAACCAATATTCGTTGGCATATAGAAATAGTAAAAATGACATTGTTAGTATATTTTTAGGTGAGAAATTTAATTTTATAATTTTCATAAAAATTTTAGAATTTATTGAGTTAAAATAAATTTAATATGAATTTTTAACGCAAAATTATTAATTAATTATTTTAAATTAGAAAAAATAAAAATAAAAATTTAATTTATGGAAATTAATTTTAATTATAAAATAATATGTATATCAAGTTTCACATAAAAATTCATTAATTTGGTATTAAAATAAATTTACTAAAGTTTAGCGATAACGATCAAATTAACCGACAAAATTAAAATTAAATGCAGAGACTTGAGAAGCCTCTGCAAGGCAATACAGAGAAACCTTTGGAACCAGGGACCAAGCTGGTTTTAACAAAATAAACACATGTTTCTAGAGGGTGACATCACCCTAGATGATGTCATTCACATGACATCATCAAATGCCACCTCACCCTTAACTTTCTTTATAAATACCCTCACTTGGTGAAGCTATCTCACCTTGTTTCTCTGCTAGAAAATCCGTGAGCCTTCCACTCCAATTCTCCCTCACAAAAAAAATTTCTCACACAAAGAAGCTCCACTCAAGGTGCCGCCATTCCCTCCAAAGGTCTCCACTATCAACAACTTTGTGAAGCACCATTACCTCCTTCCTTCCTCCACCTGTTCATCAACTATTGTGAGGTAATGGGGGAGTGGGGTGGGTTCTTAAAATGTTTATTTTCACATGGATGTTAGTGGGCTTTCCCCAAACCCATTTTGTTGGTGACCATCTTAAAATCCTTTTGCTTCCATTGTTGTTGTTAATCTTAATGTTGAAAAGGTTGATTTATGAAGTTTCTCTTTATTATATGTGGTTGTTGGAAATTACTTGTTTGTGGCAAAATATTATTGATTTGTAGACAGTATTGATGTAAGAATAATGGGTTTATGTTGGTTATGTTAAAAGGAAAAATTTTGAAGCCTTGGTTTCGCATATGTAACTCACGACTTTAAGGTGTTCAAGGGAGAATTTAGCAAAAATTTTTTTTGTGAATCATGAATAATATAGCTTTAAAATGGATGATTGAGTTGAAAATAAAAATGGTTAAGAGCTTGTGCCTTGATTTGAGCTCATGGTTTTGGTTGTGTTCAAGGAAAACTTAATGTTTTTTTTTTATGAGTTAACTAAATGTTGGTAAAAAGATTTTGAAGTTTGTTTTTCCCTTGAAGGTCACAATTTTTTTTTGGGGGGAAAGCAAGCAACTAAATTAATTTTTCTTCCTACCTTGATTTCTAATGGATTAAGATTTAGTGTATTGAAATAAATTGAAAAACAATGGTGGCTTTAGGTAGGAGAGCTCACAGCTTTAATGGGAGAAAAGAATGATTTTCTTCACTTGTGCTAAGTAACAAGGTTATGGTTTAATGAAAAGTTAATTTGGTTAAGTGAGGATTTGAAATTTTCAAGAAGGATTTTTAGAAATTATTCTTAAAAATATAATAGTAGATAGACATCAAATTCTTTAAACAAAAACAAAGATTTCAATAATTATTAAGTTTGGCTCTCAAACCTTATAAATTAGAAAGTTCTTGTCACCAAAACTAAATCCATTCCATTACTTGAAGTTTTAGCTTAAGTTAAACTTAATTTTAATTTAATAAAGTAGTGGCTACATAATAAATCTCTAACATTTTGTTCCCTATATTGTTCAATTTTTATAATATAAAAACAATTAGATCTTTTTAAAATTTTATTCAACTAGTCTAATTCTTTATTAAGTACATAAGATCCATAATTAAATTAAAATTGAATCTTATTGATTAATCACCAAGACTAATTTTGACTTTGTTAAATAAATTAGTATCTAATCTTAGATTTTACCAAGTAAGTTTAATCCTTAAAATTAGGTACTTAAGATGGCTAAAAAAAATTATTAAATTAATGATTCACTAATCTTTTTTTTAAATTATGATTAATTCTCTTAAGGATTTTCTTGTTATTTAAATGCATGACTTCTAAAAATTTATAAGTAAATTGTTCAATTATAAATTGTGTAGATGTTCTTATACACTTATGTTGACCTCAATCTGTTATACTGTGAGATGAATAAAGACTAAGTCTTTGCAATATGAAGTAGAGACAGTAAAAAGATAATATACTGGTGCTCAGATATGTTGAGAGAAGGGGAAATCTTTGCTTAAAGATAAGATTGATGAGTGATGAGATGCTAAATGGTTGAGTCGTGTGATGCAAGGGACATGTAGTGGCATGACACCTTGCATGTGAAGCCACAAATTGGTACCCACTTGTGGAGGTCATAGGGGTAAGGTATCATGCGGGTAAAGGTCCCAATGGCCAAGGTAGCGCTTTTGAGCTAGGATATTCGCTTGACCAAGCTGGATAACCCTGACAACTAGTCAACATTCCAGGATTGATGCAAAAGTATACCTTTGTGTGGATGATGAATGTCTTGTGCTGAATGATTGCTCTATTCCTCGATGATGATGAGGATTATACCATGTTGATGATTTTGGAAGGGGTGTATGTACTCCCAATCACTTCCCGATTTTGTTGAGAACTATTACTCCTCTATGGAAAGTATGGATCCAAATAGAGTCTAGGGTAGTGTATTACAACTTATATAAGACACTATGTTCCCTATTTTGTTATTATTAGCTGTGTTTTATCTATGCCTGACAATAAGATTCCCTACCATTAATGTGAAAGTGATTTTAAGAACAAAAATCACCTCACTCCTTTGTCTTTTCCTTTTATGCATGATTATTCATGTTTGATACATGAAGATGGCAATGCTCATCCTATTTAACCTCTATATTGACTATCACGATGCAGAGTCTTCTCTCTTGTGCATTTGCTTTATGTAACACCCCAATGTTTTCCTTTAATTAATGTGCATTATTATTATTATTATTATTATTATTATTATTATTATTATTATTATTTGTTTGTCTTGTTTTTAATAAAATTGTATTTTCGAAAAAAGAGATATTGGGCCTTTAAAATGGGGTTTTATAATTAGAATGTTTTTAAAAGTTTTAAGACCCTTATCTTGGGCTTAGTTTTCATAAGCCCAAAGTTAGCTTTAAGAATCCCTTAGGTTTCTTGAAAACCTAACCTTTTTTCATCATTCTCTCTCTTGTGCCTCTTTCGAGATTTTGTGTCGTTAGAGGCGTTGTAGTCAAGAAGCGAGGAACCGTAGGAAGATGTTGCTGCACCTTTTGCATCCTCTTACTAGAGATTGTCTCTTTTAAGGTAAGGAGAAGTGAGTTATCTCGCTTATGGGTATGGCTTTGGTCGTGGGTAGAGGGGTTGGCCCTAGACCCCAATTGTGTGCGAAATTGTATGATTGTGTGTAAAAGAGAATGTGATTTTCCCCAATCATTATTTAATAGCAAATTCATGTTTAATTGTATATATAGACTATCATGAATTGTTTTTGCCCCTTTCCCCTTTGTGTCTACATTAGAGATTTAGTGGGTTTTGAGGAGATTGTGAGTGAGTGAGGAGTTTATAGATTAGATTGACCAATTATCAAGGTAGAAGAAGTGATTAAGAATTTTAATTATTTGTTTTGGACCATTTGGAAGCCAAGGAAAGTCATAGGTTGCACATTTTGCAAACCCTCGCAATCTGCAAAATCGCAATTTAGCGCTGAGCACCAGAATTTTGGTGTTGAGCCAAGTTTGGTGTTGGTAGAGGCAAGGAGCAACCTTGGTCCTCTGGAAGTTTAGCGCTGAGTGCCAAAAAATTGGCGCTGAGTGTGAGTGTGATAGTGAGTTCCCTGTATGGACGGTGCTAAGCACCAATCCTTTGGCATCAAATGAGATGTACTAAGACACTAAGTTGATGTTGTTGATCTTCTATGTCTATTTATTGTATGATTGCCATTACTTGGATGCCTTATTGAGTTTACATCTTGTGATTGTTATTTACCTTGAGAAAACTGAGTATTATACAAATTTGTGTTAAAGTTCTATGGTAAAAACCTATGAAGTGCTGTGAGTATTGTGTGTGACCATGCATCATGACATTGAATCATGTGGAGAAAGAAAGTATGTAGGAATTCAGCTAGTGGAGGCTGGGACGAGTTGTCTAACCCTAGCCTTAGGGAGGTACTTGGTGTGGAAACTCCAATGGCCCATGTTGATCCCATAGAGCTGGAGCATACTAGCAAAGCTGGGTAACCCTAACTAGTCATCGAAAATATCATACTAGTTGAGGGTGCAAAAGCTAAAGGCATTGGTATCGATGATGCTTTTTATGGCTGTGCACCTATTCCTAGTCTACTTTCGAGATGAACTTAGATTAGTACCACATGTGCATTAGAAGTAGAAGTTAGGTGACATTGCATCACATATGTTCGTGTGTTTTTAATCCTTAATGATTATTCTGATTTTGCATGTGTTGTGTTCTACCTATTTCCATCGTCATACTTTGAGCATGATGTGAGATGTATCTCACTCCCTTGTTTCCTATGTCTTTTGTTTTTGTCTATGATGTACAGGTGATGTCCAGTAGGACCTTAAAGAAGAGTCTTAGAGTAGAGGCATTAGTCTTATTGTAGTTTATTTTACAGCATATTTGAGTTTTGTCAACTTTGATAGTAATGTGACATCGGGGTCTTAGTTATTTATTGTTTTAGCTTTTAAACTTTAGATTAATAGTTTTACTTCTTTAAATTGATTTATTTTCCAAAGACTTGTATGGCCAACTATGGTCCACCATCTTTTGGTCAATCAGTAAAGTATCTTATGGAGTTTTAGTAAACATGAGTTGTGCATGTAATGTCCTTTGTTAGAGCCAAAGACGAATGAAGCGTCTAGTCCCTCAAAATTTTGAAGAAAACAAACTTATTAAGTTTTAAAGTCTTTTGTAAAAATGTTTTACAGCATCCAAAACTATGGCGTCCAACGCACCAGTCTTAACGAGTGTCCAATAGAGTCGTATATGACAACCGTCCATAAGTAAGTCTCTTTCCAATGACCAACTGTCTTAAGCTTAGACGTGTGTACTAGACTTGTCCAGGAGTAAGTTTTTTAAAAAAAAAAAATCTAAGTTTTTTAAATACTCGTCCAGTTTGTGTCCTCATATATATATATATATATATCTTGAGACTAATGCTTTGCCTTTTGAGAGATCTAACGTTCAAAAAATTTCAAGCATTAAATGAAAGACAGATGCATTTTTGTGCATAAGCGCAGTACTGCAGAAAAAGGAAGCAAGCTATCAAGCTGAATGAAAAATGATCAGAAAAGCAGATCGCCAAATGCAGTTTTGCACTTTCTGTTTTGGTGCAAGATCAAAAGTTACCTTTTCTGACTTCTTTGATAGCTCGATACATGCGCCCCTTTCTTGAAAACTGTAGTTGAATCATCTCAAACGACTCTTTTCTATAAAGACTATTTATATAAGCTCAAGAAAGAAGAACATAGAGGTACTGACTATGAGATATATTGAAAAAGAACAATTACTCTCTTACGTCTACTGGAGGATCTGGAAAATTCTCTGAAGTGTTTTACATTTTGTACTTAAACTTTCATATTCTCACATTGTGAGTAGCTTTTGTTGTAAACGACTGTTTTTGTTGTGAAAGCCTGGAGAGGCTTAATGAAAAAGAATACTTGGGTGGTTAATCAATCTGGGTTGATTACGTTGTAAGGCCTGAAGAGGTAGTGAAAGAATACTTGGTGTATAACCTAAGGTTGGTTAGTGAATACCTTGTAGGTGAAGGGACTAGACGTAGCTCAAGTTGAGTGAACCAGTATAAAATCTTCGTGTACTTGTTCTTCCCCTTATCTTTTCGTTTAAACTATTTTTTTAACTCCTTTTTGGTTAAGTTGAAAAGTTTTCAAAACGCACAATTCAACCCCCCCCCCCTTCTTGTGTGATTTTTGCTTTGTCAATTGGTATAAGAGCTTGGCCTCTTGGGGTTGAGCATCTGACAGTGCAAGGATAAAAAGATCTTGAGCATACATGGATAACAAAGGAAAAGCTATAAATAGACCACTGCTCTTCAAAGGTCAAAAGTATGACTACTGGAAACAAAGAATGATAGCATTCTTTGACGCATACCACATCGACATGTGGGATGTGGTGGAAACTGGTGTCTATCTGCCTTTGAATCAAAACGGAATTGAGTTACCTAAAGGTCAATGGACAGAAGCATACAAACAAAGGTACTTTCTTAACTCTAAAGCTCGAAATGCTAGTATGTGCGCACTTTTTGAATCAGAATATGAAAAAGTGCACAGCTTAAGAAGTGCTAAAAAAATGTGGGATACTCTCACTCTTGCCTATGAGGGTACCTCAAAGGTAAAGAGATCCAAACTGAGCTTACTTGTAAGACAATATGAACTGTTTACTATAGATGATAATGAAACTATTGAACTTATGTTTGGTAGATTTCAAACTATCATAAATAACCTGAGATCTCTAGGTAAAACTTATGATAACTATGATTATATTGACAAAATTTTAAGAAGTTTGCCTAAACAGTGGAGACCACAGGTTACAACATTGAGAGCGTCCAAGGACTTAACAACACTCTCCATGGAAGAGCTACTTAAAACTCTCAAAGTTCACAAGTTGGAGCTAAAACAGGACGAAGGACAGAAAAGAAAGTCCATTGCATTAAGCGTCCAGCGTCCAACAAAGGCATCATCGTCCAAAGCCCTAAATGTGGAAGAGTCTTCCGAGGAAGTGTTTGAAGAAGATGACTCTGATGAGGATGAGATATCTTTCACATCAAGAAAGATACAAGCCATGTGGAGAAAGAAAGGAGGGTCCAAAGCTAGAAACTTCACAAAGAAGTTTAGCAAGGAGCCCAAGGAGAAGATTCCAGTAGTTTGCTTCGAATGCAAGAAGCCTGGATACTTCAAGGCTGAATGTCCAAGCCTACAAAAGGAGAAAAAGAAAACCTTCAAAAGGAAGAAGAAAGGACTCATAGCTACTTAGGAGGATATGGACCTATCCTCATCGGAAGAAGAAGGAGAGGAAGAAGCAAATTTGTGTCTTATGGTGGAGATCGATTTAGAGAGCTCAGACGATGAGCAAGATGAATGGGTAAATTTCAATGACATATTTTCCCTTCAAGAAGCATATAATGAATTGCTCTTTAATTCTTCAACTCTCTCAGTAGGTTTCAAAGATTTGAAAAAGAAGTTTTCCAAAATGACAAAAGAATATAATTTACTTAAAGAAAATTATGAAAATATTTTGAGAGAGAATGAAAAATTAAAGGCAAAGGATGTTCCAGAAGTGATACCCCCTAATGAAGCCTTAGAACTTCAGAAGGAAGTACACTACCTAAAGGAAAGTCTATCCAAATTTGTCAATGGGATTGAAAATTTAAATAAAATTTTGTCTTATAGACAACGTCTACATGACAAGTCTGGACTTGCTTTATTAAAAAGGAAGTCTTTGTAACAACTAAAATTATTACTCATTGCAAATACTATGGAAAAACCAGTCATGAATCATCATGATGCATTCATCGTCCAGTCATGAAGGCGTCCAATGCCTTTAGAACTAACAAGAAAGGACCCAAGTCCATTTGGGTACCTAAGTCCATGATTATTCCTGTTGCAGATATGCTTGACAACAGAAAGGAAACACTAGTCATGGTACCTGGACAGTGGCTGCTCACAACACGTGATAAGAGAAAAGTCTATGTTCCAAAGCCTTCAACCAAAGAATGGTGGATAGGTCACCTTTGGAGGAAATCAGAAGGTAAGATTACAGGAATAGGAAAAATTGGAAAACACCCTTTTTTCTATTAATAATGTTTTATATGTTGAAGGACTTAGACATAATTTGCTGAGCATAAGTCAATTATGTGACAGTGGACACAGTGTCTCCTTTAACAAAGATGAATGTACATTCAAAAACTTGGATGGATCTATATTATTTTCTGCTAAGAGGCAAACCAATCTATATAAGATTGACCTAAATGACCTTACAAATCAAAAGGTGTCATGTTTAGTATCCATCAACGAGAATCAATGGATTTGGCACAAGAAACTTGGACATGCAAACTTGAGGTTAATCTTAAAGCTAAACAAGCATAACCTTGTAAAAGGACTTCCAAATCTCATATACAAATCTAATGTTCTCTGTGATGCATGTCAAGAAGGGAAATAAGTGAAAAGCTCTTTTGATTCAACAAAGATTGTTTCCACTACTAAACCACTTGAATTTCTGCATATTGATTTGTTTGGACCTAGTAGAACAGCCTTTCTTAGTGGAAAATGATATGGGTTAGTTGTAGTAGATGACTATACTAGATGGACATAGGTTATGTTTCTAAAACACAAGGATGAGTCTTAGAAAGTCTTTTCTATATTTTGCAAAAGAATTCAAAACAAAAAAGGTGTTTGCATAACTTCAATCAGAAGTGATCATGGAGAAGAGTTTGAAAACGAAAGTTTTCAAGGGTTCTGTGAGGAGAATGGAATTCTCTACAACTTTTCTATACCACGTACACCTCAACAAAATGGTGTGATATAGAGAAAGAATAGGTCATTGCAAGAAATGGCTAAAACCATGCTTAATGAAAACTCTACTCCTAAACACTTCTGGGCTGAAGCTGTAAACACAACATGTTATTTATAAAACAGAATATATATTAGACCTATTTTGAAAAAGACTCTATATGAATTGTCGAAAGGACGAAAACCTAACATATCATATCTCCATCCTTTTGGGTGTCAATGTTTCATTTTAAACATTAAGAACAATCTTGGAAAGTTTGATTCTAAGTGTGATAATGGAATATTGTTAGGCTATTTTGAAACGCCCAAGGCATATAGAGTTTACAACTCTAGAACCTTAACGGTTGAAGAAGCCATTCATGTAAAGTTTAATGATAATAAGCCTGATAGAGAACTATCAAAGCTAAACAAATCCTTTGCAGATATGAAGATGGACAATACCAAGCTACCAACATCCAGAATCCTGTTAGACGATCCAAAGGAAGAACAAAAGGAAGCATCTGGATGACAATGGCATATGAAGACTTACCACCCAAAAGATCAAATTCGATCATGTCAAAACAAGATCAACCTTCAAGGAGCAAGCTCAAACTGCTTTGATTTCCCAAATGGAACCAAAGATAGTAGACGAAGCTCTCCGGAACGAAGGCTAGATTAAAGCTATGAAGGAAGAACTAAGTTAGTTAGAATGAAATGACGTATGGATGTTAGTTCCTACACCTAAAGATAATCCATAATAGGAACAAAGTGGGTGTTTCATAATAAGTTGGACGAGGTAGGTAAAGTTATAAGAAACAAAGCTAGACTTGTAGCTCAAGGCTACTCTCAACAAGAAGGTATAGATTTCACTGAAACTTTTGCACTTGTAACTAAACTAGAAGCCATTTGTATTTTATTTTCATTTGCTGCTCATAGTAATATGAAGCTTTATCAAATGGATGTAAAAAGTGCATTCCTCAATGTTATAATAAATGAAGAAGTTTATCTGAAACAACCTCCTGAGTTTGAGTGTGATACTTTTCCTAAATATGTTTTCAAACTCAAGAAGGCCTTATATGGACTTAAGCAGGCTCCAAGAGCTTGGTATGAAAAATTAAATTCTTTTCTTTTAGAAAATGATTTCACAAGAGGAAAAGTAGACACTACTCTATTTCACAAAAACGTCCATTCACATTTTATTATTGCACAGATATATGTGGACGATATCATATTTGGTGCTACTAATGACACTCTGTGCAAGGATTTCTCTAAGCTTATGACAGCAAAATTTGAGATGAGCATGATGGGAGAACTAAAATTCTTCCTAGGATTACAAGTGAAAAAGACTAACAATGGCATATACATATATCAAACGAAGTATGCAAAAGAGCTACTCAAGAAGTACAAGATGGACGATGCCAAAGAAATGAGCACACCAATGCATCCATCTTTAATACATGGACTAGACGACACACCCAAAAGGGTAGATGAAACCACATACAGAGGTATGATTGGATCTCTACTATATCTTATACTGTCCAGACCTGATATCATGTTTAGTGTATGTCTCTGTGCTCGTTTTCAGTCTGATCCTAGAGAAATCCATCTCACAGCAGTAAAAAGAATATTTAGATACTTAAAAAGAACCACTAATCTTGGTTTATGCTTTAAGTCGAATAAAGATTACAAGTTAGTTGGATTATGTGATGTTGATTATGCAAGAGACAAAATAGAACGAAAAAGCACTAGTGGAGGATGTCACCTCGTTGGTGGAAATCTTACCTCCTAGATGAGCAAAAGATAAGGGACGATTGCCCTATCAACAGCAGAAGTAGAATACATTTCAACAGCATTCTGTTGTTCACAAATTTTATTGATCAAGCATCAACTAGAGGACTACAATATCTATAAGAGCAAAATTCCTATCCTCTATGATAATACTACTACCATAAATTTATCTAAAAATCCTATGTTGCATTCTAGAGCAAAGCACATGGAAATAAAACATCACTTTATAAGAGATTATGTTTAGAAAGTGGTTATTGATAATCAGTTCATTAATACTGAAAATCAATTAGCAGACATATTTACAAAATCACTTCCTAAAGATAAAGTCATCCATATTCGAGACCGTCTTGGTATGGAATTTATAAAGGAATAAATTTATTTCATGAGCCTTGACCGTCCAATGACAGATAGCGTCCAAAGTCATATAGCGTCCATTATCATTACATCGTCTATCATGCATGCGTCCATTAGTATTACAGTTCGCATTTCATAATGGTTCATATTTATGTGCATAAAAATCTTCATCCGTACACAATCATGTTTTCACAGATAATGATTTGAAATAAATACTTTATTCTTGTTTGAGTCACTTATGCGCCATAAACCGCCCTCATGAAATGTGTGCGCCTGAACCAGCATTTAATGCGCTCTTCAAAATTTGAAAAACTGCCTAAACAGAAACCCATCAATTACTTCCTATACACTCAAACACCTGCAAATCAAACACTTTTACCTTACTTTTGCCATCTCTGAAACTCTCTCTCTCTCTCTCTCTTCATCTCCCAAAGTTCTTAAACCCTAACCCTTAAACCTTCAAAAATGGTGATGGAGAAAACTGATGCTGCCATGAAAGCCATGGCTCATGTTGAAAGTATGGACAATGCTATTGTTTTGATTGAGAGTCGGTTCAACATACAAGCGCTTGACGACATGGGTGTCAAGGGGAAGGACAACCTGATGCGCTATGGAATCCTGAACTACTTCCACCTAAACGAGATCATCTATCTAGATCTCATCAAATGCTTCTGGAAATCTATAGAGTTCTCGAAAACAAACATAGTTGGTACTGTTCTAGGAGTACAGGTCACTCTGGACCTGGGGGGCGTCGCTCAAGCCATTGGCTGGGAACGAGCTGGCTCTTGTATAAAGAACGGCTGGGAGAACAATTTCGATGGACATGAAATTGTGGATGCAGCCTTGATGGGACCAGAAGGTGTAGGACCTATTGAGTACAACAAGCTGACGAAGGAAGGCAAGGTGTATTAGCAGTTTCTGAACAAAGGCATACTGCACAAAGCTAGGTCCAAGGACAACGTAACCTTCTTGCACTAGTTTGCTTTGTTCCACATGATCACAGGACAATAGTTCAACCTCCCTCAGCTCATCCTCAGCAACATTTTCAGGACTATGAAGTGACGAGGAAAGTTTAACCAGATTACTTATGTTGCTTTGTTGAACAGGGTGTTCTGGATGCAACAAGTGTACCATACCTTCTCGCTTTATCTGTTGGTGAGCAAATTGGGTTAAGAATGCTGGGTGATGGCCATAGGTTCACCCAATTGCCTTTTGGCCGCAACAACATTGCCTAGATAAAGGCTGGATTTGTGCTGAAGCCTCTAGAAATAACAGCCAAGATGGTGGACATTAAGGAGGAACTTGTTGAGGAAGTGCCTTAAACTGCTAAACAGCAAACTATCCAACCAATTAAGCCGATGGACGATGAAGCTCTGTTTGTCCATCCCATCGCCACTGCTAGACTATCCACACGGAAGAAACCATCCAAGGCGAAGTCATCTAGAGTAACGAGGTCTAAGTCTCAAAAGCCTCCAACTCTACCTGCTCCTCAAGTTATTGCTCCTCCTCCACTTGTTGCACCTATTCCTACCAAGAGAAGACTCCAACTGATAGTCGAATCTAATGATGAGGACGATGAGCCCATCGAAGTTCTTTTGAAGAAATAGAAGACTGCCACAGTTGCAGTTTTTGCCTAACCTCAAGTCCTAGTCGTCCAACCCACTCCGTCTCTCAAACGACCAGCTGAAGCTCACCAGACATATGCCACAACTAAGAAAAGTAAGGTATCTACCTCGGTATTGGTACTGTCTCTGAAGATAACTTTGTTAAATCTATAATTATTCAGCCTGCTGAGTAACCTATCCCAATCCAAACACAAGCCCAAACACTAACCACACCTGAATCAAAGATGCTATGGTGATAATGGTTACACCTGCACCATTCCCACTACCAACCTCACTAAACCATACCTCTTCATCAAGCCCCCCATACAACCTTCCTTATCCTCCTTCATTACCATGGATACATCATTTGGCCGATAAGAAACTTGGAGAAAACCAAAAAGCAATGGCCTTTGCTTTTTGTACAAGGCAATCAGTAAAATCTGGTGGACGACAATACAATCATTTTGCGTTTAAAGCCTCTTCTTGAGCCAGACTTTGGCTTTAACTACTCGCCAATTTTCCTGAGCGATATATGGACGACTATGTCCATCAACCATTTGAAGCATACTTGGCTCTGTCTCCAGAAGCTATTGAACATTTGCCGCTCAAGCGATTCATCAGAAGGAGGTATCCCAAACTTGTGTGAGCTTGGCGCCTGAATGCACACCTTCCTAGAGTGCTTCAACATAGAGTACCTCCAATTGAGGAGACTAAACAAGCTATGCAACAAGGGCGTAATCGAGCGTCCGAACGGACCGTCCATATTAGGCTTGCCGATTAGAAGTTTAGGCCTTTGGACCTTGAAGAAGCTGGATTCTTCCCCTCATCGTTTGACCAAAAGTTTTGCAACTATGTGAAGAGCTTTGCCAATTTGAAGTATCAGTTGTTCATCCCTCCCTCTTAACACATCAAGCCGTCCACTATAGTATGCATCCAGCCAGACCACATCTACCCAAGGCTTCCAACCTTGGATATCAATAGCAAAAAGAAAAAGTTGCTGACCAAGCCACCATCCCTTCCTCTACCGTCCAGAGTCGAGGTTAAACAGCATGCCGACATGACTTAGGAATGGTACCTATCTAGGCGTCTAATGCAAGACATGGACAAGGAAGATGCTAAACGCTTCTAGCACCAACACTTGTTCCTCTACGAGTAAGAAGCATCCAGCAGTGGACTTTTATCAGACGACAAGGCTGAAACTCCAACAGTGCAAACTTGTAAGTACACGCAGCGTCCAGCTCGTGTCTTTCATTTCTCTGATACATCTGTCGCCTTTGTTCGTCCAACAGATGAGCATCCTATCTTTGGCATAGAAACCTCCATCCTTTATGCCCTTATTGCTACCTTAACTCATCCCAACACTTTCAAGCCTGCCATACCCATGGGCAACTCTGTGTCCACACCAACTCCAGATTCTTAATCTGAAGTTCTTAGAAGCACCACCTCCACCCACTAAAGTTCAACCACCAATCTCTTCTCAACCACCCTCACCAACACCTCCGCCCCTTCTAACTCCAGGATCCCAAGCCTCAGCAAGCCTTACTACTACCATTCTTGCACCTCCTCCTCTTCCACCAGTTGACCCGGCAGTTCAACAATATGTCACCACCCAACTTCAACCTATTATGGCACTCCTTCAACAAATTTTCCAGAACCAACAAGAACTCCTCAGATCCCCGCAACCATCTCCATCTCCACCTCCACCTCCTTCGGCGCCATAGTGACAATGATTCTATTTTTTCTTTCTTTTGTCTGTTCTTTTTTTTTTTTTGATAATGACAAAGGGGGAAAAATAAAGTATAAGTTTGCTCGAGTTTGCTCTCCTTTTTTGCACTGTTCTTAAGTTTTCTTTCTGATTGCTTTGATGCCTTCTGTTTGTACATTACATGACATTTATGCATAAACTAATATTTTATATGTCTCAAAAGTATGCAAATTTGACATATCAAACTCAAGGGGAGTATAGTAAGTCTATTGAAACCCGTTTATGCAATGCGCCTTCTTTTTGATATATATCCACAAAACTTAAAAATTTATAAGGTTTGTCATCATCAAAAAGGGGGAGATTGTTGGAACCAAAAACGAATGAAGCATCTAATCCCTTCAAATTTTGAAGATAACAAACTTATTAAGTTTTAAAGTCTTTTGTAGAAATGTTTTACAGCATCCAAAATCGTGGCGCCCAACGCACCAGTCTTAATGAGCACCTAATATACTTGTATATAATGACCGTGCAAAAATAAGTCTCTTTCTAGCAACTAAGTGTCTTAAGCTTAGACACGTGTACTAGACTCATCCAGGTGTAAGTTTTTTTAAAAAAAAAACATCTACGTTTTTTAAATACTCATCTAGTCTATGCGTCCTTCATATATATATACATATATATATATATACATACATATATATATATACATACATATATATATATATACATACATATATATATCGACACTAATGCTTTGCCTTTTAAGAGATCTAATGTTCAAAAATGTAAAGCATTAAATGAAAGACAGATATATTTTTGTGCATAAGCATAGTACTGTAGAAAAAGAAGTCAACTTATCAAGCTGAATGAAGAATGATTAGAAAAACAGACCGCCAACGCAATTCTACACTTTTTGTTTTAGTGCAAGATCAAAAGTTACCTTTTTGGACTTCTCTGATAGCTCGATACATGTGCCTCTTTCTTGAAAACTAAAGCTAAATCATGTCAAATGACTCTTTTCTATGAAGACTATTTATATGAGCTCAAGAGAGAAGAACATAGAGATATTGACTATGAGATATATTGAAAAAGAACAACTACTCTCTTATGGCTACTGGACGATCTTAAAAATTCTCTGAAGTGTTTTACATTTTGTACTTAAACTTTCATATTCTCACATTGTGAATAGCTTTTGTTGTAAACGACTGTTTTTGTTGTGAAAGCCTGGAGTGGCTTAGTGAAAAAGAATACTTGGGTGGTTAAGCAATCTGGGTTGATTGCATTGTAAGGCCTGAAGAGGAAGTGAAAGAATACTTGGTGTATAACCTAAGGTTGGTTAATGAATACCTTTTGGGTGAAGGGACTGGACGTAGCTCAAGTTGAGTGAACTAATATAAAATCTTCGTGTACTTGTTCTTCCCTTTATCCTTTTGTTTAAACTATTTTTTTAACTCCTTTTTGGTAAAGTGGAAAAGTTTTCAAAACACACAATCCAACACCCCCCTTCTTGTGCGATTTTTGCTCTTTCATCCTTTACCGTGTGAAGAGAAAGATTCTAAATTACCATTTTATTTCACAATGAAGAGTATATTATATTTTTGTAATATTTATTTAATAATTAGCTTTGGGGTAAAGGGTGTCACACTTTATATGTTTATCTCTTTTTGATAATGCCAAAGGGGGAGCTGGAGAAAGGCTTGATTTTCTATTTGTCTTGCATAAATGCACATATTCAGGGGGAGCATACATATCTACCTTTTGCAAGTTATATGCCAAAGGCTTGCAATAGTTGCAAAAGCTAGCACAAGAGATGCACACACTTTCATAATCTACCCTAGCACTCAAGTTAGATGGATATTGATGAAGGCATTGGCAAAGGTTACCAAAGAGGCTGTTATCATCAAAAAAAGGGAGATTGTAGATGATCATGCAAGAGATTGTAGATGATCATCCAATGAAAAGGATGATTCTACATTGCATGAGCTCTCCATTGGGATATTTTTTATGTTTTAATGATTCCCTCTCCTTGGTCCCCCTTTTATTATATTCCATTTGAATTGTATTTGTTATTTTCTTATTGACTTTGAGTGCTCCTAGGTTATTCTTTTGGGTAGTTGTGCTTATCATTGAGTGCATATGTGCTTTGGCATTTTGGTTTTCCCCTTAGTTTTACAAAAATGTTTTTGAAAATGTTTTTAAACGGGATATAGGCTTCTTAAAATGTTTTAAATTGGTTATGAGTATTCCTATACTTAAATGTTTTTTTGAATTGTCATGGAATACTTTTAGAAAATGATATTTTTCACTTTCAAGGACAAGTAATCAAATACATATAGGAAGTATTCAAATACCTATTGTAGGAAATTTTTACAAAGAGCGAACTTTTCAACCCTACAAGAAGAATTCAAATACCTTGAAAAGTATTCAAATACTCTGACTCAAGTATTCGAATACATTAGCAAGTATTTAAATACTCTAAATAAATATATTTGAATACCTATAGAAGTATTCAAATACTCAGCCCCTGGAATAAATTTCGAAAGTCCATATTTAAAGACTATTTTTACATGTTTTAAGAAGTGTGAACATCTTTGAAAAAGAAGGGGAAACTTTACCAAATTATCTTCACTACTTGCTCTCTTTGTTCTCTTATTGAATTGAGTTATTGCACACTAGGGTTGTGTGTTTCTAGGATCTTGCTGCACTTCATGCAAGAATTGTGAAGTCTTGATGATGAATTCAAGCATCTAGGGTGAGGCTATCCCTAAGGTTTTCATTGGAGTTGAAAATTAGGGTTCTTGGGTGAGTTATCCCTTCCACAAAGTAAGGTATGTTTATGCACAAGAGAAATTTAGTGGTAACACTCAATCCTTTGGATTAGAGACTGGATGTAGCTCTCTAGTGGACGAGAGTGAACCAATATAAATTTCCTTGTGCACTGTTCTAAACCCTAACTATTTTTAATTTTGTTGATTGTATTAAAATTTTTGGAAATTAACCTAACAATAGCTATGGGTAATTGAAACAACATTATTTTTCATTAAATTGAAGACTTGTTGATCTTGATTTTATCCATCACACATTCAATTAGTGTTTTGTTTGTAAATTCGTTACATTATTTTGGGTTATTCAACATTAGCATTACATTGCACATTTGGGAGACATAACCATTGCATTGCACCATTCATTATATCATTAGTTGTTGTGGTTGGTCATTATTATACATATCATATCAACTACCTCAGCTAAAAAATTCATAAATCCTTGATCCTTTGGAAGTGGATTGGCAAAATTTGTTTTCAGAAAAGTTTTTGAAGTTGATTTTATGTGGGGCTCCTTATTAATTTGAAATGATTGCGGAATTTTTTTAAAGTACTAAATTCACCTCCCTCTTAAGTACTATCTACCCATTTTATTTTCTTTAATTTTCACACAAAACTCACTCCCAATATTGAGGAAAAGATAATAATTCTGGGCCAAGATACAACTTGAAGTCCTTGAGTACCCTGATAGACTAATCTTTTGATTGATGTTAACTCCTATTGAAGCACTCATTTAATAAACTTGCATAACAAGTTGTTTTCCATTATCTTCGTCTCCACACCTTATCTCCATCTTTTTCTCACTTCTCATCCCAACTCCCAAATAAGGTTGTTCCCATAAAAACACCTAAAACTCTTTTGAATGATTCTCAATCAAGAGGTTTTGTAGAAATAGCAATTTGAAAATCCCTACATGAGGGAAAATTTATCATCTTGTGGGTATCAAGCTAGTCAATTGCCCAAGTTTGCTTAAGGCAAGTTTTTTGAGCATAAAAAAACAAAAAAAGTGAAAATAAAAAAGTAAAAAATAAATGAAAAAATCTATTAGGCTGAAAACATGTAAGGACAATCTAACTAAAAGTTAGGATACACAGAAGAAGAAAAAAAGAAAAAAAAGCAGCATGTGTTAATTCATTAAATTTTTGTCTTGGGATTAAATTTCTAAAATATATCAGTCATAATTTCAAATGATGTATAGCCATATTTCTTTGTCTAAAAAAAAATTATCCTTTACTACCCAATTTCTGTTGGTATATGCACTAAATATTTAATATTGAGGCTCGTTATTAAGAGAATTTATAGGGTCTCACACTTAAGACAAGTTCACTAGGGATAAAATCTAGTTGGACTAGAACTACTTTTAATGGGCCAATTCGTTAGAATTAAACTCATTATGAGTGACATTCCTCTAACCCTAATTATCTCTTATTAATAGGCGCTACAGGAGAAGTGGCTATACACTATATTGTGACAGAAATTAAGGTTAGCCGTCACCTCTTTCTAATTGCAACTAGTACAACAAACGAAGAGGAACCCTAATGTGAGAATGGAGACGCGTGCTTGTCTGTGTGGACACCTATAGAGACGTTGCATACTAGCTTCGTTCAGTGAACAAAAGGTAACCCTTTACTGCATATTACATTAGCTTTGATTTGTGCTATTCATTTGAACAATAAGGGGATAAAAATATTAGTTTCATTGCATTGTCCCATGTCTCAATCCAACAATTGCTATCAAAACACGATTAATGAAAGGCATATTTTGAGCTTTATTCACTAAAATTTTGATGATATATTTTGCCCCTTTTTTTCAATATTTGTTAAATGCCAATATGAATATGTGATATTCTGTTGCTTTATATTTGTTAGCGTGAATATATGATACTTTACTTACTTAAAATTCATTATTTGATAACATAAATATATAGTTTTTTGCCAATTTTATTTGGATATGTGATATTTTGCCAAATTTAATTTATGTTATTGGATATGTGATTTTGTATATCTTTGAATTCATACAACATGAAAAGTTCATGTTTTGGGGATGAAGAAAGTTTAGAGTTAAACCATGGCCATCATGAATGCACATCAATTGGGTTTCAAATGTTGAACCCTAGCCATCTAAGGTTAAGCGCAAATAGGGTTTTATTTCGTAAAACACATTAAATCAATGCGATTAAAGCATATAGATTTTATATATTGTGATATAATTGCATGGTGAATGGTTATGGCCTTAGTACTTTATTTTGGTTTAAAAATATGGCCTACTTATCGTGCCTTACCTCCCAAAATTTTGATGTATTTCTCTTCTCATCTCACTCCCCTCGTATGTAAGATGAGGTTTCCTTATCTTAATAAGATTATGCAATACTTTATTTTCTTTGGGAATGTTTTATAGAAGACCGTATCTATTTCATGTTTGTGTATAAGATGCGTGCTCGTTAATTGTTTAAATTGTTTAACAACTAGATAATTTTGAAGACATTTAAAAATCTTCAAGATAATTATTAAGTCACGCATATGATGCCTTCTGATATACGACACTCATTAAGGCTAGTATTGATTAAGTGTGGGTCTGCCAAAGTGGAGTGCCTTTATTTATACTAGTGAGGCGCAATAGGATAATTGTAATATCCAAAATGTAAAGTCATTGGCTTTTGACTTAACTAGTTTAAATTCAATAGGATTAACAACCTAGAGACATTAGGTTGGGCTTTAATTCATAAGATGAATTACAATAAGAGTTATTCACCCAACTATCTGATAAACCCTCATTTGTTATGACTAGCATGAGGAATTTGGGTCTCTATTTGTTAAGTACAACTTTTGACCTATTTTTTCCTATTTTTGTGTAGAGGATGAAAAGAACAGCATTTTGGAAGAAATGGCTAACTTTAGAGAAGGAATTACTGCTACCAGAGATGCATAGTTGTGCTTCATTTGGCACGGTCGTGCTTCGATTTTGGAGGTATGCTTATGAGAAGAAGCACGATCATGCTTCATTATGCACATTGGTGCTTGATTTTCAAGACTTTGTTTACAAGGAATAACACAACCGAAGCATGGCCATACTTCAAAAGTAATGCACAGTCGTGCTTCACTATGCACAATCGTGCTTCCATCAAGCCCATTAAGGGTTTAAAAATGAAGAAGTTTACATAACCAAGAAACTTTCATACTACTCTTTCTTATTCTTTTTGATTTTTGGTTGAGAGAAAACTCCCCAAAGCTTCAGAGGACTTCCTTTATCTTTCTTAAAACAGAGATTGAAGATTGGCCTTTTCGTTAAGGTTTTTCTTTGGTTTCTAATGTTCCACATTATAATGGGTTGTTTCTTTATTGTTATGGAGAACTAATCTTTAGGCTAGGATTGTGGTGTAGCCATGCCTAAGATGACCAAAACCCCTTTGAATTGTTGATTTTATTTTCCTTTTTTTCTTTTAATTGAGTTGTCATAATATCCTTTAATTTATCGTTTGGAACTGATCACTCCTTGTATGTTTTTAATTAGTTAATTAACCAACAACCGTACCATAATTAATTGGTAGACCTCTAAGGTAATTGGGTTTGGGATGTTAAGTGATCAAATTGTGAAACGAACTCTCAATTGAATTTGTTCACCCTCTTTACTCTTATTCCTTTCCTGGATTAAACCACTACATGACCAACTAGGAGTTTAATACAAGAAAGACTTTTTACAACCTATGACCAAAGATTGTGAAAGAATCTAGTAGACAGAAATTGCCAATTGAGCTAGAAAACAAAACTACAATTTAAGTAAGGAGGAAGGGAGTCGAAGGAATTGGTGAACCCATTGTCCTAGGTTTTGTCTCACTGAAGTTCAATTCTACCCAAAGCAATTTTCCTCTATTTTTTGCGTTCAAACCCCCTTTAATTTGAACAACCTAAACAACATAAGAATTTCTCCAAAGTCAGTCTCTTGGGTACAATATCTGGACTAGTTCATTGTTACTATCGCGATAGGGTATGCTTGCCCTTGTGTTCCAGTCACATCAAATTTTTGGTGCTGTTGCCGAGACTAATAGTACGATATTAGAAAAGAGAAATTCAAGTTGGATTAGGCATTTTCTTATCTTATCTTATTTATTCTTATCTTGTCTCACTTGATTCTTATTTTATTTTATTTTACCTTATCTTTCCCTATCTTATGTTATTATATTCTTATTTTATTTTATCTATCTACCTTTTACTTCTCTCATACTTATTTCTCTAACTGGTGCTTAGCACACTCACTCTTCCTTCACTCTTTGGTTTATGCTAACCCGTTCTCACAAGCCTAAGCTACAGTATATCCTTGAGATTGAAAGACATTGCAGCAGCCTAAGGAAAAAGTAAAGCTTAATGGATAGAGATGCATTTTAGCCCTCAAATAGGGGTAAATTATAGCAATCGTTGCCCTACAATGGAGGTGAACAACTTTGAGCTAAAACTGGAACTTATCTCCATGGTGTAGAACTCATGACAATTTGGGGGCCTGCCCTCTGAAGACCTCCTAGGCCATCTGAAGAAGTTACTGAGGATTGCAAACACTGTGAAATACAATGGTGTCACATCTAATGCCATTAGGCTTGGCTTATTCCCCTTCTCTTTAATGGAAAAGGCGGTAGATTGGCTTTCTTCCTTGTCGGGAGGATCTATCTCCACCTAGGACCAGCGCACATAAAAGTTCCTAACAAAGTACTTCCTTCCAGTAAGGTCTAGCCAGCTGAAGAAAGACATAGTGAACTTTGCTCAATATAAGCAATAGTCACTATTTGAAGCTTGGGAGCGCTTCCAAGACTTACTCAAAAAGTGCCCCCATGATGGTTATTTGCGCGGGCAACTAATTCAAATCTTATACAGCAAGATTTCAGCCTAAAACAAACTCTCCATTAATGCTGCTTGCGGGGACAATTCTGCAAAAGTCCCCAAATGAAGTTTTTGCCATCATAAAAGACTTGACCTCAAACAACTACCACTGTTCTTGTGATGATAGACATATCATGCAAAGACCAGTTAGGGTACACCAGGTGGAAGCCAGTGTGGCCATGAAGCAAAAGTTGGATACCGCCACCAAGTAGTTGGAAACTCTGATGAGGGCTCATGCTCAATTTGCTCAGGCAACCCTTCCTCCTTGTGATCAATACGGCCAGGCAGGCCATGAAGGGAAGGACTACCAAATGGGCAATTTCTATCCTATTGAAAAAGTGAATTTTGTTAGCAACTCTAATCGGGTTCAGAATGACCCGTACTCCTCTACTTATAACCCCAATTAGAGGAACCATCCCCATTTCTCTTGTGGTGGACAACAAAAAAGCCAGAACCAGAACATCTACAAGCCTCCTCATTTGAAAAATCAAAATCAAAGGCAAGAGGAAAGGAAACCCAGCCTGTAGAAGACTATGATGCAGTACATGGCCAAGAACGATGACAAGATGAAAGCCCTAGAGATTGAAATAGCCAGTCTAGCTAATTTGATGTCCCAAAGAGCTCTAGGCTCCCTCCCTGCTCAAACGAAACCTAACCCAAAGGAGGATGTCAAGGCAGTCACTCTTAGGAGTGGCAAAGCACTAGAAGGACCACAAAGGAGGGAAAAAGAGAACCCTCCACCACAGTAGAAAGCTTTTACTGATGAGAGATAGCCTAGAAAGGAGGAAAAAAGGGAAAGAGGTAACTACATCTTCTCAGGTAAGTATTCCCTTCCCTCGAAGGGTTAAGGATAAAGAGAAAGATAGGCAGTTTCAAATTGAATTTTTTAAGAAATTGCACATTAACATCCCTTTTGCTGTGGCTTTGGCTCAAATGCCTAGGTTTTCAAAATTTTTCAAGGAAATTGTTTGTAGGAAAAAGAAACTTGGGGAATTTAAGCTAGTTAGCCTTAGAAAAGAGTGCTTTGTTGTGGTTCTTAAGAAGTTTCCCCCTAAGCCTAGGAACACAAGGGGTTTCACAATTCCCTACACCATTGACAACTCTTATTTCAAAAATGATTTGTGTGACTTAAGGGCTAGTATCAATTTGATGCCATTTTCTATTTTTAAGAAGTTGGGGATGCAAGAGCCCTAACTTACTAACATATCTTTTTAGTTGGCTGATAAGTTTATAGCTCATCCTAGGGGAGTAGTGGAGGACGTGTTAGTAAAGGTGAAAAAAATTCATCTACTCCACCGACTTTGTTGTACTAGATATAGAGGAGGATGAGCATATCCTAATCATCTTAGGACGCCTTTTCCTTAATACAGTCGACGCCTTGATAGAAGTTTGGCATGGGAAGTTGATCCTGGGGCTTGGTGATGAGGAGATAGTTTTTAGAGTACTTGATTCCCTAAAGAAACCTTTATCTTTTGTCTCCTGCAACTTTGTGCATGCCAAAGACATGACTGAGGTATTAGTAGATAGTGCCATCCTAAGTGTGGGGGTGTCAGACCCCCTAGAAAAAGTCCTAATCCTTAAGGACTCTGATTGGGACTTAACTGGTAAGGAAGAGGAGATGTTGATGTTTCTTCAACCTCACCAAGGAACTAAATCTTGGAGACATCAAAGGTTTGAAGAGTTGGAGAGGGGCAAGGAACCAAAGCCTAAGCCCTCCATTGTGGATCCTCCTACATTGGAGTCGAAGCCACTTCCCTTCAACTTAAAATATGTATTTCTTAACCCTTCTTCTTCCTTGCCTGTTACTATTTTTGTAGGATTGTTTAACACTGTGGAGGAGAAGTTGTTGAGGGTTCTGAGGGACAATAAGGAGGCCTTTGGGTGGAAAATCCATGACATAAAGGGCATTAGCCCTACAGTGTGCACCCATAGGATCTACATGGAAGACAATTATAAGCCTCAGGCACTACCTCAAAGACACCTAAATCCTAACATGAAGGAGGTAGTCAAAGGGGAGGTGATTAAGCTCCTTGATAAGGACATCATATACCCTATCTTTGATAGTAATTGAGTGAGTCCAGTGCAATGTGTCCCTAAAAAAGGGGGGACTACAGTTATGGAAAATAAAATAAGGGGCTGATTACGGTAAGAAAAACCACTGGGTGGGAGATGTGTATAGACTACAAGAAGCTCAATGAAGCCACCAGCAAGGACCACTTTCCTTTGCCTTTTATTGATCAAATGCTTGAAAGGTTAGCAGGCATGAGTACTACTGTTGCCTAGACAGATATTTCAATTTTATGCAAATTCCTTTGGCTCTTATGGACCGAGAGAAAATTAATTTTACATGCCCCTATATGACATTTGCATATAAAAGGATGCCCTTTGGTCTTTGCAATGCCCCTACCACTTTTCAAATATGCATGATGGCCATATTTTCTAACTTCATTGAAAATTCTATAAAAAATTTTGTGGATGATTTTTTTTGTCTTTGGGCCATATTTTGACAAATGTTTAATGAACCTTGACTTGGTCTTAAAAAGATGCAGGGATACTAAACTGATTCTTAACTGGGAAAAGTGTTAGTTTATGGTGCAAGAGTGCATAATCCTGGGCGATGAGGAGTTTTCTAGGACATGCTGGGTTCTATAGGAAGTTTGTCAAAGATTTTTCTAAAATTGCCAAACCTATGATAGACTTCCTGACTAAAGAAGTCAACTTTGATTTCTCTGAAGAGTGCCTCAAGGCATTCAACTTGTTGAAGGATAAGCTTATCAATGCCCCTATGGTGGTTGCCCCTAACTAGTCTTTACCATTTGAGCTTATGTGTGATGCCAATGACACTATTGTGGGGGCAATTCTAAGCCAAAGAAGAGATAGGGTGTTCCACACCATCTACTATGCCAGTCGTACTCTAGATGAGACCTAGAAAAATTATACCACAATTGAAAAGAAAATGTTAGCAGTAGTGTTTGCTTTTGATAAATTTAGACATTATTTAGTTTTGTCTAAAGTTATTGTTTATACTAACGACTTTGCTATTAAGTTCTTATTGAGTAAACAGGATGCTAAGCCCTAGTAATCAAATGGATACTCCTCCTTCAGGAGTTTGACTTGGAGATCTGGGATAAGAAGGGATCAAAAAATCTGGTGGTGGACCATTTGTCCCGACTAGACCATGGTGTGATGCAGCTTGATGAAGGGGCATAAAGGAGTCATTTCTTGATGAACAACTCCTAGTTGTTTCTCACATCTTCCCCACTCCCTGGTATATGGATACAATGAATTACCTTGCTTACAAGGTCTTTCCAAAGAACTACACCTACCAGGAGAAAAGCTGCTCTCTGATGTGAAACATTACCTTTGGATGACCCTTACTTGTTGAAGGTATGTGGAGATGGCATGGTAAGCCATTGTGTCCCATTTGATGAGTTAAATTCCATCTTTACTCATTGCCACTCTAAGGAAGCTAGAGGCCACTTTAGGCCAACTAGAACCGCCTATAAAGTATTATAATGTGGTTTTTCTTGGCCTACTATTTTGAAAGATTCTCATAATTTTGTAAGGGCCAGTGATAGCTACCAATGAGGTAGAAAAATCTTTAGGCATCATGAGATGTCTCAAAACAATATGCTTGTCTGTGATTTGTTTGATGTGTGAGGGATAGACTTCATGGGCCTTTTCCCCAAATCTTTCAACAACGAGTACATTATGGTTGCTATGGACTATGTCTCTAAGTAGGTGGAAGCCATAACCCTTCCCACGAATAATGCTCGGAGTGTGGTAAAATTTACAAAAAAAATTATTTTCACCTGTTTTGGCACACCCTGAGCAATTATTAGTAATGGTGGCACACATTTTCGCAACAAGCAATTTGATAATCTTTTGAGCAAATATGGCGTGACACACAAAGTGGTCACTCCCTATCACCCACAAACTAGTGGGCAAGTGGAAATTTCCAATAGGGAGTTGAAAAGAATTTTAAAAAAAAATTGTGAGTACATCTAGAAAAGATCAATCTTTAAAATTGGATGATGCACTCTGGCTTATAAAACTACATTTAAAACTTTCATTCACATGTCCCCTTATAAATTGGTCTTTAGAAAGAACTGTCATTTTCTTGTTGAGGTAGAGCACAAGGCACTTTGGGCCTTTAACTTTGATACTGAGCTTGCAAGTAAAAATAAGATGCTATAGTTGGATGAGCTAAATGAGCTTCCTTAGGAAGCATACGACAACTCCAAACTGTACAAGGAAAGGACCAAGAGGTGGCATGATAGGCACATTCTGGACCGCCAGTTCCATGTAGATAAGAAGGTTCTCATCGATAACTCATGCCTGCACCTTTATTCAGGCAAGCTATGGTCTAGGTGGTACGGACTGTTCGTGGTAACCTAAATCTTCCCCTATGGAGTAGTGGAGGTTGTTAAAGAGAATGGCACCCCCTTCAAAGTAAACGGGCACTGAGTGAAGCATTGTGAGGAGGCCTCTTTCATGTCAAATATGTCACCCTCCTCAAAGATAGAGCCCCTAAGGTTTCCGTCAGGCTCACAACATTAAACAAGCTCTTCCAAGAGGCAACCTGTAGTATCCTTGAATAGAATTTATTTTTAGCATTGCATTGTAGGACTTGACTTTATTTGCATATTAGTGATTGGGCTTTCAACATTCATGCACAACGATGCTTCATTATCATAGTTTCGCCTTTGGAAACTATGCACGACCATGCTTGAATTTCATATTTATGTTATTGGAAATCATGTATGGTCGTGCTCCCTATTAGCATGGTTATGCTTCATTTTTGCATTACGTCATCAAAAAAGATGTAAGGGCGTGCTTAGCTATGCATACCTATGCATAGGGGACCTTTTAGTACCCCCTTCTAGAGGGATGCACAATCATGCTTGTCATAGCATGGTCATGCTTGGCAATAAATTTCAAAATATAAAAAGGGGGAAAGGGGAAGCATGCATGCTCCCCCCTGTTTTCTTTGCCCCTAATCTATTTCGCATTCACTCCCTAGCCTCTGCACCTACTTTATGGCATTTCTTTCATATCATCCCTATCATTTGTAAGTAGTCTTTCTCCTCAATTACTACATTGTACTTGTTCTTTTTAAGGGGGTTGGTTTTGGGGCAATTTCTCCCTTTTTCATTTTTGCTTTGTTGTTTAGCACGGTTGTGCTCCATGTTAGCATAACCGTGCACAACCCTCATTAGCTTGAACATGGTCGTGCTTGTTACTGAGCATGACCCTGCATAAAGCCCTTCTTTAAACATGGTTGTGCTTGTTGCCTAGGCACGACCATGCATAAGCAATTTTTTCTTGAACATGGTCGTGCTTACAGCCTAGGCACGCTCGTGCGTAAACATGTTTTTTTAACATGGTCATGCTTCGTAACAAACATAGTCATGCTTATTCATACTTTCTTCAAGGTAGTTGAGCATGGTCATGCTTATTTACCTATAACAGAACACCAAAAAAATTACAAAACCTGAAACTAAAAACAAAATACATAAATTATTCTTCATCTCACCTTCCTTGAACTATCTAGTTGTTTTGCAAGACTATAGCTTCATGCAGAAAGCATGCCTGTGTCACCTACAACTGCTCTAAGCAGAGGGGTGGCCATCAGTTTGCTCCCCTAGTCCAACCAGCTCCACCATTGCCACCTACTCCAGCACCCATGGCCCCACACCACTGGTCCTTAATCGCTATCATAAGCGATATCAATTATTGAGTACCTTTTGATGGCGCCCTAACAGGCACCTATACCAGCAAGTCGTCACAGATTACAGCCTCTCCCAAGTAGTGGACAAGTATATTACCCGTATCGGTTGGCAATTGGTAGTTACCATTAGATGCCCCATATACCAGGCACCCACCCTAGAGTTCCTTACCACCTATTTATTCATCGTCAACCCTAACGACCCCTCAGACATCCGAGTCAGCTTCTAGTTGTTGGGGGAGTAGCACAAAATGGACCTAGGGGAGTTCAACATCGCCATAGGCTTTAAGACCATCGATTCCGTTCTCACTTCAAAGTATGACAGGACCATCCTTAGTACCCTTTCCACATACATCGAGGCCACCTTATAGAGGACCATCACCGGCGTTGGGAGGGTCTATAACCCTAGAGTGCATAAGGTCAACGCGATCCGAGACCCTGCCACTAGAGTAGTACATAGATGGATTACCAAGTCCATTAATGGACAGGCAAACAGTAAGGGCGTAGTTACTAGACAAGACCTCTTCATACTGTGGTGCATGATGGACGACACCGACCACCATTACAGCTTTGTTTTATAGTTCCTGCAGCACTGTGTGGAGCTTGGGCAAAAGAAAGGGAAGCACACCCAGGGGCATCTCATCTTTGGCTTCTTCATCTCCCACCTCACCTGCCACTTTGGCTCTATGTCTCCCTCCTCTCTTGCCCGTTTGGCCATGTTTCCTATCTGTCGGCAAACATTGTTCCAGATGGAGGTGTTAGGTCGTGACATATGGCAACTATTTCCTGAACCAAGAAGCACCCCCAGCTGAAGAGGATGACATAAAGGCCAAGATTGACACTAAGACAGGCATAGTAGAAAGAGGAGCCTGAAACAGTAGAATTTTAGCTACCTGCACCTGAGCTGCAAGCAGACTACCAAAGCCTTTCATAGCTGCTAGACCAATTGAAGCTGGGACCTGCTTCGACATGCAGTAGGAGTATGTATAAGGGTTGTCCCAGCACTTTGATGCCCACACCACCCAAATAGCGACCCAGTTGGAGGCCATGATGGCCATCCGGTAGCAGCTCCAACAGTACTTGGGACTTCCCCCACCATCGTAGAGGATCACATTTTGGGAAAGTCACTTCTTTATTTTGTTTCTACTTTTCTGTCCTTTCTTGTTTTTGTTCATTTACTTTTTCGTTATCTATTTTCATTTTTAAATTTATTTTATTTCGTTGCATTGGGGACCATGCTCATCATGTGGGGGGATATTTGTTGTACTCAAACACTACATACCCATCATGATATATATATATATATATATATATATATAAGCATCTTTTTTGTCCTCTTGCATGTTCTAAGACTAATCCCTTGTTTTAATATTTCAAGATATAAAAGAGGTAAGCCATCAAGAAACTGTCAATAAAAATGAAAAAAAAAGGAAAAGAAAATAAGCAGTACACCTGCAACATAAGACATTTGGTGGTTACCCCCCATTATGAGAGCTGATGATTTGCATGCCCTAAGATTGAATATCTCTCTCCCTGAATTAACCCTCTAAAATGTGAGGCTTGAGCCACTATTGGAGTAACACTAATTGACACCTCTCTCTTGTTTGAGTAAGATCTGTAAGTTGCTGCATTCTGGAACCTGTGTTGACATGCTTTTCTATTCAATCTTAATCCATTACATGTGAAATTATTTGGGGCATTGTTAGGTGCACTTTTATTTGAAGACCTACAAATTTAGTGCAAAATTTGTCCATTAGTTGCCCAATTTGAGCTTATGTTTTTTTTTTCCTTCTCCACCTAATGCTTTTTTTCTCTTTGTATGACTTGAGTTCAAGGGTGACCCTATGAAAGAGGAATGGAGCATCAGATGTGGAGCAGGCCTTTGGTTGACAACCAGCTCAAAATTCATACCCTCACTACTCTTTCAATTAAGGAAAATGTATGCTCCTGTGCTTCCTAAAAAAAAATAGAAAGGCTAGAAAAAAAAAGAGAAGTGAAAAAAAAGGGGAGAAAAGGCAGAAAAAATATATATAGCAATAAAGCTTCCTAAAAAGAAGCAAGAATAATTAGGTTAAGAAAAAGAGTAAGAAAAATCATAACTAAGATGAAAAAAGAAGGCCAAGGCTTCTCCTACAAGATCCTGAAGGTCACTCTTGACTGTTAAAATTTCTAACCTTTTTTATGTTTCCTTTTTTTTCTCTATCCCACTTGACAATTTGAGCCCAGCCACGTTACATCCTTTTAAAGCCTTTTAATTTTTGCATGTTTTGGATTAAGTTGGGTAAGAATGATTGATATACAAGGCTATGGTAATGCATCTTCTTTTGAGAGGTTGAGTGATTATTATTTACACCTTGATACACTTAAGAGTGGCAAGGAGAGTGATCTTTATTTTGGTGAGGAGATTGATTTTTGAAGGGCCCCCAAGGCTAATTGGGCACTCGACATGGTATCCCTTAGGTGGAAGTTGGCATGATTATTATTGCAAGCTCTATGAGCTTAAGATGATAGGTTTCTTGTTTGGCTAATTTTTTTAATTTCTTAAATCATGTGATGAATTAGGACAAGTGCTTGAGGGCAAGCAATGCTCAAGTGTGGGGGTTTGATAAACCCTCATTTGTTATGACTAGCATGAGGAATTTGGGTCTTTATTTGTTAAGTATAGCTTATCTTCATGAATATTTTGACCCATTTTTCCCATTTTTGTGTAGAGGATGAAAAGAGCATCATTTTGGAAGAAACGATAACTTTAAAGAAGAAATTACTACTGGTAGAGATGCATGGCCATGCTTCATTATGCACAATCGTGCTTTAATTTTGGAGTTAAGCTTATGAGAATAAGATGCATTGTGCTTCACTATGCATAACCGTGCTTAATTTTCAGGACTTCACTCGCAAAGAACAACACGGCCTAAACATAGCCATGCTTCAATAGTGATGCACAGTCGTGCTTCACTATGCATAACCGTGCTTCACTATGCATGACCGTGCTTCCATCAAGCTCATAGGCCTATTAAGGGTTTAAAAATGAAGAAGTTTACACAACCAACGGACACTTATACTACTCTTTCTGATTCTTTTTGATTTTTCGCTTAAAGAAAACTCCCTAAAGCTTCAAAGGACTTCCCTTACATCTCTTTAGATAGAGATTGAAGATTGGCCTTTTGTGGTGTAGCCATGCTTGAGATGACTGGAACCCCTTTTAGTTGTTAATTTTATTTTTCTTTTTCCTTTCAATTAAGTTGCTGTAATATCTTTTAATTTATTATTTGGAACTTATGACTCCTTGCATGTTTTTAATCATTTAATTAACTGACAATTGTACTGTAATTGATTGGTAGACCTCTAAGGTAATTGGATTTAGGATGTTGAGTGATTAAACTATGAACCAAACTCTTAATCAAATCTGTTCACCTTCTTTACTCTTATTCCTTTCTTGGATTAAACCACTGCATGATCAACCAAGGGTTTAATATAGGAAAGAGTTTCTACAACCCATTACCAAAGGTTGTGAAAGAATTCGATAGAGGGAAATTAACAATTGAGTTAGGAAATAAAATTACAATTTAATTAGGGGGGAAGGGAGTCGGAGGCATTGGTGAACCCATAGTCCTAAGTTTTATCTCACTGAAGTTTAATTCTACTTTAAGCAATTTTCCTTCAATTCTTGCGTCCAAAACCCTTTTGATTTGAACAACCTAAACAGCATAGGAATTTCTTTGAAAGGTACTCCATATTAGTCCTTTGGGTACAAGACCTAGACTCATTCCATTGTTACTATTGCGATAGTGTATGCTCGCCCTTAAGCTTGTTCTAAACGCATCACTATCCAAGAGTTGTATGTGATACAATTGAAAAGTGTTTTCTACCTAAATAGCCTTCTTGTAAGTGTTCAACCAAAATTAACTTAAGATTAGGTGAAATATGGATGTTGGCCCACTAAAAGAAATGTATCAATGTTGAGGGTCATTAGTTTGAGCAAAAATAATGGAAGGAAATTTTAATTAGACCTTATTAAAATTATTACAACATAGATACTTATATATGTTTTATTTTGTTGATAGATTACCATGGCTGCAAACAATACTAATAACATGTCACTGCAATTCTTCCTTGAGAAGGAAAAGTTGTCTGCAAGGAAGAAAAAGTTGTCTAGAACAAACTTTCTAGCCTTGTATAGAAATTTGAGGTGTGTCCATAGACATAAAAAGAAGCTGTATGTTGTAAAACAACCTATTCCTGAAGCACACCTGCTACTACACCCAGAGTTGAAAAAGAAGCTCATAAGAAGCATGAAGATGATGCTCTTAATGTAGGATGCTTCATGGTAGCAACCATGAACTCAGAGCTTCAAAATCATCATGAGAACATGGAGGCCTACGATATAATTGGATACTGAAAATGAAAGATATGAAACATCTTTATCAAAGCAAGTTAGAAGAAGGAAATCCTGTTGGACCTCATGTACTAAAAATGATTGGGTACATAAAGAACCTTAAAAGCCTTGGGGTTTCATTGGTCCAAGAAATGGCTACTGACCTTGTCCTACAATCATTGCAGGACTATTTCAGCCAATTCGTCATCAATTATAACTTGAATGAAATTGACAAACCTCTTCCAGAATTGCTCAGCATGTTCAGAACAGCTAAGCAAAGCATTAGTAAAGGTAAAGGTAAAGGGAAGGCTATTATGATGATTTAGCCTGGAAAGAATAAGGGCAAGATGCAATACAAAAAGCCTAAGGCTTTCTCGAAAGGTAAAGGCAAAGATAAACCTAGTACATCTGGCCTAAAGCTAGTGGGAGGGATTGCTAAGGCTAGAACATGCTTTCATTGTGGGCAAACAGGACATTGGAAGAAAATTGTCTGAAGTACTTAGAGGAGGTCAAAAAGAAGAAGGGAAGTGAGACTTCCACTTCATGTATTTTTTTCATAGAAGTCAACTTATCTAATTTGCATCTTGGGTATTAGATACTGGATGTGGGTCTTGCGTTTATGTAAATGCGGAAGGACTAAAAAGGAGTAGGCCATTGACCAAGGGCAAAGTCGACCTACGAGTGGGAAATGGAGGAAGAGTTGTTGCTTTAGCCATAGACACTTATTTTTTGGAACCTGATAACTATTATTTCATGCCAGTTATTAGGAAGAACATCATTTTTGTTTCATGCTTGGATAAGAAAGGTTTTTCATTTATAATAAAGAACAAAAGTTGTTCAATTTATATGAATGAATTTTTTTTGTGCTTGTGCACAATTGAATAATGGACTTTATGTCCTAGATCTAGAAATGGCCACCTATAACATTAATACAAAGAGGATAAAATTAAATGATTTGAATCCATCTTTTCTTTAGCATTGTCACCTAGGACATGTAAATGAGAAACGTATTTCCAAACTCCATCATGATGGATACTTGGACTCTTTTGATTATGAATCATTTGAGATATGCTAGTCTTGTTTATTAAGGAAAATGACATAGACCCATTCACTGGACAAGGTGAAAGGGTGAGTGATCTTTTAGGACTCATACATCGCGATGTATATGGTCAAGGGTGGTTTTCAATACTTCATCACTTTCACTGATGACTATAGTAGATATGGATTTTGTATCTAATGAAGCACAAGTCAAAATCCTTTGAAAAGTTTAAAGAATTCAAGAATGAAGTACAAAACCAACCAGGCAAAAGTATTAAGATACTTTGATTAGATCAAGTTGGAGAGTACTTAAGCCTACAATTTGATGAATATCTAAAATAGTATGGGATTATATCTCAACTCACTCCTCTTAGAATGCCACAGTGGAATGGTGTTTTAGAAATAAGGAATCAGACCTTATTAAATATGGTTCGATCTATGATGAGTCATTCAGACCTCGCTAACTCCGTTTAGGGGGCATGCACTGTTGACAGCAGTTTTCACACTAAATTGTGTTCCATCAAAAGCTATCATGAAGACACCATATTAGATATGGAGTAGAAACTAAGGGTTACTACTTTTATAACCTTACCGAAGGCAAAGAGTTTGTCACATGAAATGTTGTATTCTTAGAAAAAGAATTTATATCTAAGGAAGTCAGTGGGAAGAAAGTATAACTTGAAGAAATTCAAGAACCACATAGCAATCATGAGTCAGTAATGGAACTAGTGCAAATACCATAAAGTGTTGTGGAGTCACAGAGTAAAGTAGCACAAGAATGACAAAGGTTTGATAGGATACGTCACCAACAAGAAAGATATGGTTTTGTTTGTCATTCGGCAAGGAAATGTATTGCTTATGAATCAAAATGAGGTTGTGACCTATCAAGAAGCTATTTCTAGTCCAGAGTCTGAGAAATGGCTTGATGCCATGAGATCTAAAATGGAATCCATGTAAACCAATGAGGTATGGAACTTAGTTGAACCACTTGATGGGGTAAAACCTATTGGGTGAAGGTGGGTTTTCAAAAAGAAAACTGACATGGATGGTAACGTGAGTGCCTTTAAAGCAAGATTAGTAGTTAAGGGTTTTAAGCAAATTCATAGTGTAGACTATGATAAAAGCTTTTCTCCAGTAGTTATGCTTAAATCCATTCAGATCTTTATTGCTATTGCAACTTACAACGATTATGAAATTTGGCAAATGGATGTCAAGACTGCTTTCCTTAATGAAAATATTCTTGAAGATGTGTACATGATGCAATTGGAAGGCTTTAATATGCCTAGAAATGCTGGAAAGATATGTAAGTTGCAATGGTCCATTTATGGATTAAAGTAAGCTTCTAGAAGTTGGAATCTTCGTTTTGATGAAGCTATTAAATAGTTTGGTTTCATTAAAAATGAAGATGAAGCTTGTGTCTATAAAAAGGTTAGTAACAGCATAGTAGTATTTCTGGTATTGTATATAAATGACATATTACTCATTGGAAATGACATTCCAACACTTCAATCTATAAAGATATATTGACAAAGTATTGAAACAGTTCAATATGCAAGATTCCAAGAAAGGTTTTCTACCTCTGTCACATGTCATAAGCGTATCCAAAGCTAAATCTCTTTCCACTAATGAAGAAAGAGATCATATGAGCAAGATTTCGTATGCATCAACCATCAAATCTCTCATGCATGCCATGTTATGTACCCAACCAAATATCTCGTATACTTTGAGTAAGATAAGTAGGTACTAGTCAAATCCTAATGAAGGCCACTAGACTGTGGTCAAGAACATCCTTAAGTACTTAAGAAGAACTAAGGATTTGTTCTTGGTTTATGGGGGTGAAAAAGAGCTAAGTGTAAGAGGTTACACTAATACAAGTTTCCAAACTGACATAAACAACTCAAGATCGCAATCAGGTTATGTTTGATGTTTGAATGGTGGCTTTGTGAGCTAGAAAAGGTTAAAGCAAGACACAATTATTGATTCTATGACAGAAGCTGAGTATATTTGTAATGACCAAACCATTGCTACTCAACTACATTACTATCCTTGAGAAATCTCATATAAGCATAAATGAATCCAAGAATATATACATATAAGAAATACATATATGTTGATAAATTTATCCATCTTTCATATCTCCAATATACCAGTCTTTACAACTTTCAACGAACAAAAGAACAGGGGAATATACACCAAGGCCATATGACAAAATCAATTAAAATGTACAAATACATCAACAAGGGGAGAGGGGGTACAAAACACACTCCCTATAGTTGGTCATACTATACACCCCATCAAAAGAAACAAAAGAATTGTTCAAAAGACAACACTATGCAAAACATCAACCCATAGTGGGCCTTCTATTGTCTCCATGTCGAGACCTCCACCATCAGCTGTGAGTAGTCAAATCTGTTGAAGCCTCGCCCTTTGCTCCCACACCACACAATGTAATCATCACAGTCACACCAACACACAACAGCAACAGAGCAACCACAAACAAACAACGAGGCAAGGGTAAGCTTACTAAACAAATAACATATATACACTGAATAGATCATCACTAGTTATATTATCAATCCTAGGCCAGTACTACATATCATCTTAGAATAACATGGGTTTCACAACTTTCTTACTCCTCACACCATGATTGTACCTCTACCATATCAATGCATAATGATATGACTCTTGAGAGATTTATAACATCTCGGGCAATCAGCCAGGTCTCACCCCCTACCATGGCCTATCCAAGCACCATTCAGGGATTGCTAAACTATGATCTACAGATAAGCTTAGTGATGTATCGGGAGAAGTGCATATGGGTGGTGGCTCACCACGACTCAAGGCCTACATCGCCTTGGCCCCTTATGGAATCACCCATTCATTCATCCCCGAAGGCCTATCTTTAAGACCTTATGTCATACCCAAGCACTAGATTGGAGGCCTGTTGGAGGCCCATCTAAGCTACAGCTCTTGTCAACCAGCCAACTTATATGCCTACCCACACCACGGCTTGAGGCCCGCACAACCTCAACCCACTACAGATGTATGAAATGCATGTATCGCCAGACAACATCAACTCAACCACAACAAGTCCACACACACACATATATATAGCAACAAGTCACCACGTGGGCCTGATGAGCACCACATGTTGTCCAACAACCATTCCCAACCCCATGTAGGTCCATTCTGGTCCCAGGCATGGTCAATGAGTAAGGCCCTATCCGAGCAGCACATACCCCCAGAAAAGTCTCACACAACACAGGTGGATGTACTATCCAAGCAACTTGCACCCCCTATGAGATGTCTCATCACAACAACACAACACCACTAGTGGAGGTCGTATCTAAGCAACCTTCCACTCTACTCACATTTCCAACAGTTCTCACATCAAACTTTTCCTATGAATCCTCTCCTAAACCATCCTATATAAATACCATTTTTCATTTGGGCACAACAGAACACCTCTTTCTTGCTCAACAGTCCATACGCTCGCTCAGCAAGTACCTTCCTTACAAAGGACCTCCATTTCCTCACGAAGGTTCTCGCTCAACAAGTCTCACTCAGCAAACATCTTGTCCCCAAAGTCACTCGCTCAACGACAACCGGGGTTGCTCAACGAATTTGTTCTAAGGACTTCCTCCAAATCTCTATCAACAACAATTCGCTCAGCGAGTCGCCTACTCGCTTAGTGACAAGTCATTCCAGAGAGCAGCCAGAACCTATACACATTCCTCACTCAGCGGACGTGTTGTTTGAAACACCCTGTTTTTCTAATGCATGATTTAGTGAGCTGATAATTAAAAAGTAGAAATTAGATATGTAATTTAGGTAATTAAAAGAAATAAATGAATTATTGTTATGTATGATTTGTTGTATGTGATGGTGGGTGTGAGTGGTTTATTTGAAATTCTGGTTTGAATTTAAGAAATTTGAGATATGTGCTTGAGCCAATTTGGGTGTGTTATTGGAGTGATTTTGGGCTCTTGAGAGAAAACAGTTAAGTTAGACCCATTATGGGATATGGGGAGTGGTTTGATGAGTCATGGGTCTTAGTTAGCCCAAAAGTCCGTGTGAGAGCTTTAGAGGATCAGGTATAAAAGGAAGAAGGAAGGAGACTTTCTCCCATTCTCTTATTCTTATTCTCTCTCTTCTCTCCATCTCTCTATCTCTCTATAGAATCTCTCAAGTTTTTAAGGGGTCCTAGGGGTTTTCAAGCTCAATTCAGTGAGTTGGTAAGGGAAGGTTTTGGCTCAAGACACCGAATTCTCAAGGAACCTAAATTCAGATTCAGGGCCTTTTAGAGGTAAGGGAAGCTTACTATGGGTTGATTTCTTGTTGGTGGCTATGGATATATTGATTTCATGTTGTATAAATGATTGAATTTTTATGAAGATTGTCATGTAGTTGGTTCTTGGTGAAAATGGTTGAAGGGTTTTGAAATTTATTGATGATTTGTGGATAAAATTGTTATGTAATCGGTTAGAAAGGTATTAAAAGTAACTAAGATTGTTTTGTGATGCTTGGTGTTGATTGATTTTCTCAAAAATGGTTGTTGGTCATTGATTTGCAAACAAAAAGATCGCACTCACACCCAGCAATGGATTCCATCACTTAGCAACAGATCCTGAAAATTCACTTGAAGTTTGTCACTCGCTTAGCAACGAATGCTGATGACTCTCTATAAGTCACTTGCTTAGCGACAAATCTCACGCTCAACGACTGAATTTGCGCTTAGCGATAGAATAACAGGATTTTCTTTGGTTTATAATTATTGTTGTTGTTGGTTGATAACTTTATTGACTCATATGGATATCAAATGTATATTTTAAGATAATGGATGTTCAAATGGTCTTCCAAATGGCTCTTGGTTTTTCTTTATTATTGTTGTGGATTTGTTTGATAAATTGTTGAAAAAGTGGTAGTTGGGTGGAAGGTTGCATAGATAGAACTTCCACTGGTTATGTTGTGTTGTTGTGGTGAAACATTTTATAGGGGATGTAGGTCCCAATGCTGTGTGAGAATTCTCATGAGTTATATGCTGCTTAGATAGAGAGCCTTACCTGTTAACCATGCATGGAGCTGGATTAGGCCTGCATGGGGTTGGTAGGAAATGTTGGACCACAGGTGGTGTTAAGTAGGCCACGTGGTATTCTGTTGCTATATATATATATATGGATAATGATGAATGGTTGTGATTGAGTGGATATTGTGGTGCATCATGCATTTGCATGCACATGTTGTTGGCTGAGGTTGTGCAGGCCTCAAGCCGTGTGCAAGTAGGCATGCAAGTTGGCTAGTTGACAAGAGCTACGCTCAGACGAGCCACCAACCTAGTGCTTGGATAAGACGTGGAGTCAGAAAGATGGGCCTTAAGGATGAGTGGATGGATAATTTCGCAGGAGGCCAAGGCAGTGCAGGCCTTATGTCGTGGTAAGCCACCACCCACATTCACTTATCCTGACAAACCACTAAACTTATTCATAGATCTAAATTTTGGCAATCCCTAAATGGTGCTTGGAAGGCCATGGTAGGAGGTAAGACCTGGCTGATCGCTTGAAATGTAGTAAATCTCTCGAGAGTCGTGTCATTCATGCATTGACATGTGGATGTTGAAAGCATGGTATGTTGTGCCATAATGTATGTGAACTCATTCCTTTGATGAATTGAATGCCAAATTAATATGTAGATGGATTGGATGAAATGGATTTGATATTATATGTTTATCTTTGTTTTGTAACCTTATCCTTGCCTTGTTTTGTTTTGTTATGGTTGCTGCTGTTGCTAGTTGTGGTTATATGTGTTGTTGTGACTATGATGATCATGTCGTTTAGCGTGGGAGCAAAGGGTGAAGCTTCAGTAGGCGCAGCTTCCCACAATTGATGCATGAAGGTCTCAACTGGAGAGGTTGAAGGGCCTTTTTTGGGTGGACCTTTTTTAGAAGATCCTTTTGATTTCTTTTGTATATGTTGTATAATGAACCAGCTGTAGGGAGTTTCTTCTTGTATCTCTCCCTTGATTTTGTATATTTTGGATTGTATATTATATTATTTCATATCTTCTATATACATATATACTTTATGGTATGAATGAGATTATAATAGCCTGTTGATTAGTTATTATTGAACATCTTAGTAATGTACAAAGTAGTAAGTGGTACTGTAGTGACAAAGGGTCGTTACATTGTTTGCCCAGCAAACCTCTTGCAACAGAGAACAACATCTCTCTAGGCCCCTAATTGCTCAACAAGCCTAGTACTCGCTCACCGAATCATTTCCAGACATTCTGAAACACTCACCACTTGCTCAGCGAACATCCCACTTGCTCAGCAAGTAACTTTCTGGAAAATTCCTAGAATTCTTATGATCACCTACTCAACGAATCAGCCATCGGTCAACGAGTCTCCCCTTTTCCTCAGTCACTTTGACAAGTTAAGAACACTCACTCAACAACACAAACAGTCGCTCACGAGCCCTAACCCGAGAGCCTCACTCCACTCCTAGGGGCATTCTCGTTCAAGGAGAGCCACAGTCGCTCAACAAATATCAGACAAAAGCAACAAACCTCTCTTCGAAAAAGCCCAAAAATCCAAACTTTTCAATCTTCCATACACTAAATCAACCCCACAAAGGTCGAACAACATCGTACAACTAACCACATCCACACACTCAACAGATTTCACGTCATTTCAACATATCAACAACAAATGATCAAGAATTCTAAATAAACCCATTTCGACACAAAACTCAACAGAATCCATTTAATTTCTGGTTTCAGCACAAACCATGGTCATGTTTACACTCAACAATCATCATACAACTGACATTCGAAGAAAAGTAAGCTTTTCTTACCTCTTAGAGCTCCTGGAGTTTGAATTTGGGGAAAGAGAGAAGGTGGAGAAATGGACTCTTGAGCTAATCTTCCAGGAATTTGTCTTCCTCAACACATGGAAATGGAAATCAAAGCTTGGAATCTTGCCACACTCTTGGTGAATTTGAAAGAGTTAGAGCTTTTAAGGGAAGGAATTGAGGGAATGGGGTGAGAAAAAAGAAAATGAGAAAGGGGGAGAGCTTGGGTCCTTTAAGCTTCCCTTGGCCTCACACTGGCTTTGGGCTATCGCTAAGGCCCATAAAACTCGCCTAATCACTCCCCAAAACTCACAACTCACTCAACACTGTTGTTTCCCTCAACAGCCTAGATAAATACCAACAACACACTCAATTGGCTCAAGCACATTTCCTCAAGTTTCCTAAATTCAAATCAAAAATTTCGAGACAACCAACACAGAACAACAGTCAAACAACAACAGTTCATTAATTCATTTTAATTACTAAGATCACATATCTAATTCCCACTTTTAGGTTATTAAAGCACTTAATCATACATTAGGAAAAACACAACATTACAATATTACTACCTCAAATGTAGCAAAAGAGGTTATTGGATGAAGAAGTTCATCAGTGAAGTTGGTGTGGTTCCTAGCATTGAGGACCTTGTTAGTCTATACTGTGATAATAGTGGAGCAACTACTTAAGCTAAGGAATCCAAATCACATCAAAGATCCAAATATATACTAAGGCATTTCCATCTTATTCAAGAGTCATCAAAACCACCATGATTTGTGAAATATCATTCAAGATTAATCAAATTTAAAGGAAATCACTAGAAATGAGTTTTCAAAACAACTAATTTGGCATTCTAACCCCACTAGAAATCATTTTGGCATAAGCCTTAGAAAATAGTACCATCTTCCTCATCATCATTGGGTGTTTCATTCATTATTACCTTCCATTATGTCATTGGATGAAACCAATTAGCCCACACATAATCCAATGTCTCTAACAGACCACCATAATAGGGAAAAAGCTATAGCATTCACAATCCATCCATACCATTATAGAATCAAAGAATTTATATCAACATCCATATATTCAAACATGTTGTAGCAACCAATTCATCATGACTAACATACATGTTGTATATACATCAATAATGCCTCACAACATGCACATCCATCAGGGGAGTGCAAACAAAGTAGATCATACATTTAATGTCTACATTTATACATACATTCACATCATGAATCAACCATCAGAAACAAAACAAGGAAGGCATTACCAATCACATTCAAAATTCCTATAGACCTCGAATCGAGATTAGACCACTTTCATTTAAAAGTTAACACATTGGCTATAGGTCTACCAAAAGGTTTTAGCCAACTCATGCCACATCAATACCAATTTTGAAATGAAGACAGGCCTCATGCAAAGCGAGTTTCCAATGATCTCTTAACGATGCAGTATAACTTTCTAGCCCTAAACTTGGGCAAGGCCAATGCCATCCTACCACAACACCATAACAGAGTGAAAACCACAACTAACCCTGAAGTTATCTTGCCCAAAAATAGATTTGACATCCTTCATGAGAAAATTCACCAAATATTATAAAATAAACTCCAAAAATTATGAAACCATTAAAGTTTTAACAAAAGACGCATGGGGATAGATGCCCACAGTCCAACCAACTTAGCCAACACGGTTTGAAACATCTAACTTCCAAAACTGCCCTGCACCAAAATAGACTAAACCTACCTACCTTGCCAAAATATTAAAAAATATTGTAAGAACTATAGAAAAATACGAGACCACTTAGGTTTGGAAGAAGACATCCAGAACAGAACTACAACACCACCAAAAATCAACGTTTGATTTCTAAAGAACAAATCACGCAAATATCAACAAGACAGGGTAGAAACAACTAAATTTTTAGCATTCATTCACAACACTTCTACAAGTTTCTTAAGTCATAAGTGTGGCTTGTAAAGTAGAGTAACTTCAGGGTTTCTTTTAGAATCCCCCAAAACTCAACTTACACATATCACATCACAATCGCATACATCAATCCACAACCATCAGAGCACCACATGGCATACAAATACAATAAATATAATTATTGACTCAGAGCTATAAGTTTTAGAAGCGGTGTGCTCCTAATTGACTCTACTTATCTACCGCTAGTAGACTATATCACTACCTTGTTACTTCGAGTGGTGAGAAGCCCTCTGATTATCATCTAGCGTGCACTTGTGTATCTCGCTCCTTTGTGGTCCTTGATCTTGTGATCGGTGTCATTTCTTCCTCGGTGGTCCAATCGATGATCAGGACCTGTCAAATTGAAGCCCGTGAAGCAAAGACTATGAAAATTCCATTGCACGATCCGAGGCGGCCAAGGAGAAGAAAAGCAAAGGGTTTCATAAAGGTAACTCAGCTTAGGTTTTTATACCAAGCTACTCTGACACGATCCGAGGTTCATAGGTGAGCTCTAAGCACTTCCTCAAGCTTAGGCTGAAGTTGATTTCATAGAGGAATAAGAAATAGTTGCATGTAAGGCTGGTGCTAGTGAGGGCTCATAGGGAAGGTGGAGGTTTAGGGGTGGAGAGAGTGGCTTGAGTGGGTGGGAAGCTTGAGTTAGTGGAGGGCAAGAAAAGGGTGGTGGCACAAAGTGGTGGTGGTGGTGGCATTTGCGTTATGGTGGCTAGTGAAGGAGAGGTGTGAGAGAAGGATTTTGGGGAGGGGGAGGCGAGGCGAGATTGAGGAAGGGTGAAGAAAGTTCGAGGGAGAACTAGCGCAAATGAAAGTAGGGGAGGGGGCTTCTTAGAGAATAAGTGAAGGAGGGCGTCTAACGAAGGGAAGTAAGGAGAAGGGAGGTAGGCTTTCATGAATAAGAAGGAGGAGTGGGCTGTTCATGTGCAGGGAAGGAACATAATGAGGGGGGAGGTTGATTTGTGTATATATAGGTAGAGGGATTACAATGTGTTTAGGTGGGGTTTGGGATATTCTATGTACGATTATGGGTTGGTGTTGTGTTTATGAATGAGTCCAAAGGTTAAGCTTACGAAATAGTTGTCATAAAGGGGTGGTGAGTATTGGTGATGATTTTAGCAATATGCACTAATAGCGAGATTACTTTAAGGCGTGGGCGTGATAACCACGAGGAATCACCTTAGCTCTTATAAGCCTTGAACATGTTGGATCCCTTTGTGGGTAGTTAGCAAGCAATCCCACTGACTGTAGCCATAACGTGGTTAGCTATCCTATAACATCCTAAGGGGTATTATCGTAACTAAGCCTAGATTTCTATAAACAAAAAAAAACTTAAAATATAGAAACAACATGCAGATGCTACTCCTAAATATAATTGGGTTTTATATACAAACAGTAAAATAAAATACCATACATGCATAATACAACTCATCTATCACCCAAAGGTGTCGTACAAAATGTAAAGAGGAATACAAAAATAATGTAAACTAGGCTATGTCTCCTTGCACGTGACTCCAAGCTCCATCTGCACATGTCTTCACCTATATCCTGAAAAAGGGAAAACTTAAAGGAGTAAAACATAATGTCTCAATGAGTGCTCTAAGGATTCTACGGCTAGGTCAGACTCATCTACTTGGACACCCTTCATCACTTATCTCTCATGGCTTTAGCCTCACTAAGTCTATCATAATTCTCCATACCTATGGTTGGGTCTACACCTTTGAACAGTCAATACTTCCTATTAACTCCTCTGTCATTCTCACAACTGTTATGCAAGCTTACTATCTCATTCTCAACTTAAGAACTCATCCTCATTACTTATACTTTCTTACCCAAAACCCTCTATAGTATTTAAATCCTTCATGTTTAGATTTTACTTGACTCTTCTTCCTTTCGATATTTAAGTTGTGTCTGTAGGGGTCAAGTCTAAGGCTAAAGATATTCTAAGATACTCTTGACACTCCCTTAACACTTACCTTACCTTAATACTCTCAATTTGTTCCCTCTTACTTATTTGATACATTTCTATTATGCCATGTGGGAATTCACCTTTTCTCTATCTCATTCACAACTATTATTATCCAACTAGAACCTCATAACAATATCCCAGGGTTTAGCCTCTCATATATCCTTAAGATAGCAAAGACAATCCTAATTACAAGCATACATTTATTTCACATCCTTTTTCTAGTAACTAGACATACACCTTGTTTTGTTTTATTAAACAAGAATAACAGACATGCATAATATGATCACATATCCGTAACTTTGACACTTGATCACAAGACACAATTTCATTTTCACATGTGTACACATTACATCAATTGCTCATGAATAAGGTCACCCAGACTTCACATAGTTATAACATAGCATACTTCAACGTATCACACTACAACAAGATACATATACATGCTACGTTCCTAAATCAGTACTCATGCACATGTGGCACCAACTTAAACGTCAGAAAGTAGACTACTAGGTGTAACACGGCCATAAGAAGCGCCATTAGTACTGATGCCTTCGGCTTTCGCACCCTCAACTAGTATGATATTCCCTGGTGACTAGTCAAGGTTACCCAGTTTTGCCAGGTCCAGCTCAATGGGATCAGATGGGCCATTAGAGTTTTACAACTAGATACTACCCCCAAGGATAGGGTTAGATAACCCATCACGGCCTCCACCAGTTAGACTCCTACATACTTTCCTTCATCACATAGCTGAAATGTTATGATGCACGGTCACATATAATGCTTACAGATTTTCATAGGCTTTTATCATGGAACATTGACACAAGTTCGTATCACACTCAGTTTTCTCAAGGTAAATAACAATCAGAAGGTATAAACTCAACAAGGCATCCAAAAGAAGCAACAATGAATTAAAAACAGCAAAAAGAGTTCACAGGCGCAAAAACGGGTGAAGAAGAGACGTAGACATGTGTTTTGGATTAGCCAATGTCGCACCTACTCGACAGAACAGGAGGGCCACCCGGTGGGTCACACCAGGACTAGCCCTGCCCAGCGGGTCACGCCAGGACTCACCCCGTGGAAAGGGTCCTAATAAGAGCCACCTCGTGGTTATTTCTACTATTTGAAATTTGGGGTGTTATATGTACATGCATAAATTAGTAATTTATTTAAAATTGGTTATAATAAACATATAACATGCATACAAAGTTTGAAAATTTTTTAAAAGCACTTATTTAAGAAACTTTAATTTGTAAAAACCATATAGCAACATAATGTAATTCAAAGAAATCCATTTTAAAAGGTTTTATATACACTTAAGAACTTGTATTTACTAAAAACTTTATTTAGAAACTATAATTACTTCTATAAGTTTTTAATTACATGTCAGATCTAGTTTCATAATCCTTTTATTTTCTTTAATGCTTGATTATTTTTTTTAAAATATATCATTTGTTAGATAAAAGTTAAAGTCCGAAAAATATATCTTTAACGCTTAATATAAATGAGCATTTATTTCTTTAAAAATGAATTGAATGAAAGGCACTTTTAATATTGGGAGGAGACCACATTTTCAATAAAGGATAATAATAGTAGAAGGGAGAAAGAACATGTGATGCAGGTATGCGGATCCTAAATTTTTTAATAATACAAGAATGTATTAATTAACGTGTCATGTCAATAAACTCGTCAACATTCTTATGTTAGGCAGTGTATATCCGAGGTATCATCTATAATAATCATCTATAAGTAACAATATATATTACCAAAGATTCTTTTAATTTGTTTTTTTGTTTTAAAAAAAAGCAAATAAATTCATTTGTAGAATAAATAACCATAGTTTACATTGCCCTTTCCAAACAAAAGTAAAATCTGAACATAGCATTACATAACAGCTCCTTCCCCTAGCATAGCAGTGAACATAAGCGTGGGTTAGAAAGATGGGATACCGAGTTCAAAATTCGAAGGCCACCGTGTTATATCAAGATATGTGATTCCAACGCATGTATTGCCATAGCGTGCAACCACACAAGTTCCAGCACATTCCAAAAACACAGCACATTCCACGGCATGAGTGAAATCAAAGAGAGAGAGTACCCTGAACCCAAGAGCGATAGAGAGATCGGTCTCATCGCAACCAATAACCTCTTTCACGAAGTCGTTATATATGCGGGGGACATAAGGCTTGAAGATAGACGAGTGAGGGATGCCTCATTAGTAAAAAAACTTAAAGGAAGGAGCATCCTTATGCAAAATAATAAATGCTATTCAAAGCTTTCTGACGCAAAAGGTGATCAATTCGGCGTAATTCTCAGTCCACAAGAACTGTTCAATATCATTGAGATCTTACACTGATTCTGTTAGTTCAAACCTAACAAATTCAGCTTTCAAACTCCTACAGCTTTACATTCTTCTTCATAACAAAAAGACAAAATCAACTAAAATTAGAAAGACCCAAAACAGGACGTCCAGGTTCTGATTGTTAAGTTACAGATTTCCACACGATTCATGCACAAACAGAAAGCATAACCGTTCTCTCCATATTTCGTCCTCCACCATGCATGCAGTATCAAAAACCATGGTTACCTCTAAAACCCCCACTTCACTGCGCACAAACTACAGCAAACTCCAACAAGCCTACACGGAAACTTAACTAGGTCGCCTTTTCTCACCATCAAAGACTTCACTTTTTCTATGCAACTTCAGGCGCTTCAGCACAATCACCTTCATTGTTGGAGAATGGAAAAATAACCTTCGTGTTTTCAGTGTCGTGTACGATCTATAAGCCTTGCTGGGTTTTTCACCACCTTGATTTTTAAGTGATGCACCATGGTAGTTGAAACCGTCAAATTCTCACAGAGGTTCATGTGGGTGTAATTTTACTTTTTGTTGCATTGAAAAAAAATCTGAATTGAAAAAAAAAATCATTCAATAATAACAACAACAACAACAACAATAACTATTATTAAATAAATAAATTTGTAAGTTATATAAATACGTATTGAGCAATAACATGTAGAATGGAAAAAGAACAAATATTTTAGTTGAATTTATGTAATAACAACCACTTTGGTTTAGTGTAGAATATAACTTTATAATAATTTTCACTTATATAATAATGAATGACATTTACATCATGTGGTTAATAATAATTGAGAAAATAAATAATTGATACTTATATAAAATCTGTAAACATGTGTTTTTCTATTTATCTTAAAAGATTAAATTACATTTAAAAAAAAATTAAAAATATTAATTTTTTGAATTTTTTTTTAATATTATTTAAAAATTTATCTCTTGAAAAACATATTTCAAATATATCTTGTCATTTACATAGTTTATTTATTAAAAAAATTGAACTTTGAGACTAATTGAGACTCATACGTTACCCCTTGTGCAAATTATGACAACATATTTTAGAAATCCATATAGGGACACCTAATATAACATAAAAAGATTTATTTGAGGTTCTCAGACTTAAACCCGTATATTAAGTCACTATAGCAATTTGTATATAATACAGTAATATAGTTTGAGGAAGCAGACAAACACTTAGCATTTAATTATTCTATTAGATCCTCCATAAATCATCATAATTTAAAAAGCACAGTCAACCATTGCATATATGCCATAATATAATTGTTATAATAAATACAACCTACCGTAGTAATAATCTATTAATTTGGTGAAACACCCCATACATTAAAAGCCAATATAACATAATAATTTGGAAACTCATTTATACTCCTCAACATACACAAAAACTATAAAAACATACAAATGAAGTCACTTTGAAGCCATAAAAATAATAAAAACGTAAGGAATATTTTTAAAAAAGGCAAAATTCGAAAATAGAGATATTTGCATTAAAAAAAGGTAAAACAAAATACAAAAAAGAAAATCAGAGAATGCACTGTTTGGAAACTACAGGTTATGGGAGATGAACGCGAGGAAAAAAAGAAGCACAAAATAGAAAGATATTTATATGTTTTGATTTTGTTTATTTTATTCATATTTTAACATTGGACGTTTGACAAGTACCATATCACTGGTGACATAAACGGATTAGGACGATTGAATTTAGTTAATTTAAAAGTTTATAATCTAATGTAATGTACTTAAAAAAGTTTATAATCTAAACCAAATCAACCTGTCTAAAAATAAATTAGAGTAAGGTAGACAATTTTTATTTAAAAATAAAATATTTACAAACATAAATAATTAAAATGATTTATTTTTTAGTTACATAGCCTGGTGGTGAAGTGGAGACAAGGAGGCCCCGTGAAGAACATTCCTCGGAAGGAAGCCGACCTCCTCTTCAACACTTTGACGTCAAACGCAGACAATGATGGCAATAGCCTTTTGTTTTGAGCCTCCATGAGTATCTTTTCCGTTCCTCCGGGGACGAGTCACCCCATCCACCACACTGTCACCACACACATATCTCTAAACCCATCACGAATAACCAACACTGACACATGATTCATGCACAAACAGAAAGCATAGCCGTTCTCTTCATACTTCCTCCTCCACCATGCACACAGTATCAAAAAATCACCTTCGCGTTTTAAGTATCGTGTACGATGTATAATCCTTGCTGGGATTTTCAACACGTTCATTTTTAAGTGATGCACATTATCTGATTTGGTCCTCTATAACAGAGGTACACGTGGGTGTTATTTTACTTTCTGTTGCTAGTAAATAAAAAAAAAATTGAATTCAAAAAATAAATCAAAAGTCAAAATATTAAAGAATTGAGTTCATGCATTCATTAAATAAATAAATTTGTAAGTTATACAGAATGGAATAAGAACAAAAATTTGAGTTCAGCTTATGTAATAACAATCGTGTTGGTTTGAAAAAGAATATAACTTGATAATAGTTATGACTTATATAATAATGAATGTCACTTACATCATGTAGTTAATAATAATAATAATAATTGATACTTATGTGAGATCTGTAAACATGTGTTTTTATTTATCTTGAAAGATTAAATTAGATTTAAAAAAAGTAAAAATTAAAAATATATGAATATTTAAAGATATATTGCACCGCACCGCACCGCCCGCTTAGGTGTTATTATTTTAATATTTAATTTTTTAAAAGTATAATTAAAATATATTTTTAAAAAATAAATGTCAAATATATTGTCATCTACATAGTTTATTCATCAAAAAAATTGAATTTTATTGAGACTCACTGGGGTGAAATAAGTCATGTCGATGAGTTATTTAGCCATTTAGTGGGGCCTAATTGGCTTTTTTCATGAAAGTTATAGATAAATTTGTCTTTGAAATTTTAGCGCTAGTCTGATGACGTTTCAAAAAATAAAATATGCAAAAAATACAACACATATGTTATGTGAGATTGTGAGAACAGAACGGCGAGTCGAACTGGAAGTCCAAATTAGTGGACGATCCCACGGGAATCAGCGTACGACCTTTTGACAAGAATCATAGGTCTTTCTTTAAGCTTTCTACGGACACGAAGATTGGGCGGATCGCAGTTTGAAGAGCAAATTAGGAGCGAAAGAAGGAGGAAAGGTGAATTAGCGGTGCAAAACTTCAAAAGGGCATAACTTTTGATCAGGACGTCGGATGGAGGCGCTTTTTTTTTTGATTCCACATAACTTTTCGAGACGCACGCGTGGGCAAATTCCCGAAGGGGATTTGGGCCTACCATTTTCCCCAAAAGACCTCTCCTTCTAGGTTAACGGAGACTCGGAAGGATTTTGCACATTTACTCGTGAACTTGTCTTTCTTTCTTTCAAGATGTACACAACGATTGTGCTATTGTCAAACTTTACTGTATAATGGCGTTTCTCTCAATGCCATCAATATATTTCACTCATAAATTTTTGTCCATATCCCGCAACATATCTCATATATATGGCAAATAGTTCCTTAGATTGTAAATGTTAGATAAATTCAAATGGCAAATTTATCATGCAATTATAATATTATAATTTCAAACGATAATATTATAATTACATGATGATGTAGTTAATTATTGTAGAGTGGGTCGGGTTGGGGATGTAAACCTCAAACTTGTGTGTGTGTGTGTGTGAGAGAGAGAGAGAGAGAGACATTACTTGGGCTAGGCAGCACTAGGGATGCTAGACTTCTCAGGGAACAACACGTGAGAACACCGTATAAAGAACCAGCGGATCTACGGTGGAACATTGAAACAAATGGTCC
>CM014735.1:79358402-79360902 GCA_004329165.1 Spatholobus suberectus | reverse complement strand
TGCTAAAGAAGCAACGTTGCGTTGGGTTCCCTCAAATCTCCGAGAGACATTGTCTTGTGACTCCCACGGCACACCCCACAAACGATAATCGGATGAGAGAGACTCGATCATCCGGTGCCCCCCACGGGACGAGAGAGACTCGATCGCCCCGTGCATCCTTGGTGCCGGTAGAAGCCACGCCACAAAAGCCCACAAATTTTCGAGGTTCAGTGTGATGCAACCCCCACGGCACGCCCCACAAATGACAATCGGATGAGAGAGACTCGATCATCCGGTGCCGCACGAGACGAGAGAGACTCGATCGCCCCGTGCATCCTTGGTGCCAATAGAAGCCACGCCACAAAGCCCACAAGTTTCCGAGGGTCGCACCAAAACTCGGCCGAGTTCGGCCAAGATTTGGCTTGGATGAGAGCTAAGCAATCATCCAATGCCACGGGCAAAAGTAAGCCACACAAGCCCCGGAAGGCTTGTGTGAGCGCGGGGGGGAAGCCCCGTGGCAGCCCCGGACCAACCACCTGGGGGGTGGTTGGGCGAGCTACTGCCCCCCCTTATAATAGGCTAATATGCCATTGCCAATTTTGTACAAGTAGATACCTTTTTTTTGAGCAGACATAAGTCCAAAATTTGGACCTAGAGGTCGAATTTTGATGAGATTTTTTGCAGGGATGCTTAGAAAAATAACATCTTCTTGTTCCCCAAAAATCAGAACGTTTTACCAAGGGATTATTTTTTAATTAATTTTTAAAGTGGCTAAAATACGTAAAATCCCAAAAAATGGAAAAAGGTATCTAGAGATCGAATTTTGATGTGATTTTTTGCAGACATTCACACATTAACATAACCAATATGTCCTCCAAAAATCATTGTGAAATTCAAAGGGATTGAATTTTAGTGATTTTTTTACCAAACTTGGCAAAATGCGGAAAATTCTTAAAAATGGAGGATGAAGGACTTTCACCTCCAAACCTTCCCAATGTGATTAGGGGTCTAAGGGAACTTGTTTTAGTTAAAAAAAATAGGCTAAATCTCCGTTGGACATGTTGGTGCTCGGTGGTCGGTCCGTGGCTCAGTCGTGGTGCTGATCCTGGTGCTGATCCTGGTGCTGGTGCTGGTCGTGGTGCTGATCCTGGTGCTGGTGCTGGTCCTGGTGCTGATCCTGGTGCTGGTGCTGGTCGTGGTGCTGATCCTGGTGCTGGTCGTGGTGCTGGTGCTGGTGCTGGTGCTGATCCTGGTGCTGGTGCTGGTCCTGGTGCTGATCCTGGTGCTGGTCGTGGTGCTGATCCTGGTGCTGGTCCTGGTGCTGATCCTGGTGCTGGTGCTGGTGCTGATCCTGGTGCTGGTGCTGGTCGTGGTGCTGATCCTGGTCCTGGTGCTGGTGCTGATCCTGGTGCTGGTGCTGGTCGTGGTGCTGATCCTGGTGCTGGTGCTGGTGCTGATCCTGGTGCTGGTGCTGGTGCTGGTGCTGATCCTGGTGCTGGTGCTGGTCCTGGTGCTGATCCTGGTGCTGGTCGTGGTGCTGATCCTGGTGCTGGTGCTGGTGCTGATCCTGGTGCTGGTCGTGGTGCTGATCCTGGTGCTGGTCCTGTGCTGATCCTGGTGCTGGTGCTGGTCGTGGTGCCGATCCTGGTGCTGGTCGCGGCGCTGATCCTGGTGCCGGTGCTGGTGCTGATCCTGGTGCTGGTCCTGGTGCTGGTGCTGGTCGTGGTGCTGATCCTGGTGCCGGTCGCGGCGCTGATCCTGGTGCCGGTGCTGGTGCTGATCCTGGTGCTGGTCCTGGTGCTGATCCTGGTGCTGGTCCTGGTGCCGATCCTGGTGCTGGTGCTGGTCCTGGTGCTGGTCGCGGTGCTTAGGCAGCACGACTTACTTGGGCACCGTGCACCATGACTTACTCTTAAGCACCATGCACCATGATTTACTCTTAAGCACCAAACCCTCTTAGGCACCATGACTTACTCTTAAGCACCATGCACCATGCACCATGATTTGCTCTTAAGCACCATGACTTGCTTGGGCACCAAACCCTCTTAGGCACCATGACCATGACTTACTTGGGCACCATGACCATGACTTACTCTTAAGCACCATGACTTGTGCACCGACAACACGCGACTTGGGCACCATGCACCGTGACTTACTCTTAAGCACCGTGACTTACTCTTAAGCACCGTGACTTGTGCACCGACACCGACAACACGCGACTTAGGCACCAAACCCTCTTAAGCACCATGCACCATGACTTGGGCACCGACACCGACAACACGCAACTTAGGCACCGCGCATTCCTTACTTGTGCACCAAACCTTCTCAGGCACCAACAACGCTTAACTCAGGCACCAACAACGCTTAACTCAGGCACCAACAACGCTTAACTCAGGCACCAACAACGCTTAACTCAGGCACCAAACCCTCTTAGGCACCATGCACTCCTTACTTGTGCACCAAACCCGATCAGTCGCCAACAACACGCGACTTAGGCATCATTACTTACTTGCACACCAAA
>CM014735.1:79232198-79340876 GCA_004329165.1 Spatholobus suberectus | reverse complement strand
CAAACCCAACAAGCACTCCTACATCCTTCCCAACCTTCCCCACCTCCTCCTCGGCTGCCGCCGCAGTGACCATGATGACGCTTCCTTTTCTTTTTTTCTGCTTTTTGCTTATGACAAAAGGGGGAGAATTAAAGTGTTTTTTTTTTTGTTTTTGTTTTTAAAGATCTTCCAATGCAATAAAATACATGCTTTGTTTTGATATACTTCAAAGTGTTGCTCTACTTCTATTTGATCTTATAATTGTTTATAAGACTATGATTATTAGATATAATATGCTTTGATACTTAGTATGTTCTAATATTTGGTACGGATTTAAACTAAAATATTTTATGTCTCAAAGCATATGAAACATGGCATATCAGACTCAGGGGGAGCGTAGTAAGTCTTTCGAAAATTCCTTTATGCGCCTCTTTATATTCTAGCAAAAACTTAAAAATTAATAAAGTTTGTCATCATAAAAAGGGGAGATTGTTGGAACCAAAGACGTAGAATTGTCTAAACTCTCAAATTTTTGAAGATAACAAACTTATTAATGTTTAAGTTTCTGCCCAAGGATTAACCTTGTCACAGCGTCCAGATCTTAGAAGTCCAACGCATAAGAAATAAAGTCAAAATGAACAAGTTACTTTTATATGGATCGTCCAGTAAACATGCTAAAGAAGACCGTCTAGTAGAAATACAGAAGAAGACCGTCCAGTGAACATGCTGAAGAGAATCGTCCAAAGCTAAATCTTGTCTCTTAGAATAAATTCAAATATCATATGCATCCAAACAAAACCTTCCAACGACAAATCTTCAACAGCTAAGTCTTTTTTAAACATCCAATTTACTTATGTTCGTATTCCTGGAAACTAACATATTACCATCCTTGTGATCTAATGTTCAAATTGTTTGAAGCATTAAATGTAATCAGATTCATTCTAGTGCAAAAGCACAGCAAAATAGATAAAGCAAGTCAACTTATCAAGCTGCCAAGACGAATGAAAAATGTTCAGAAAAGCAGACTACTAGCGCAATCCTGCGCTTTCCGTTTTAGTGCAAATCTAAAAGCTGCCACGCCTGATCTTTCTGAAAGCATGGTTTGCACGCCCCTCCTTGTATAATGAAGTCAAGTCTTCCTCAACAGATCTTTTTCCCTGAAGGCTATATATGCACCAAGGAAGAAGTGAAATAAAAGAAGTGGTGATACGTGCTAACTAGTGACAATCTTAGCGGTACATCAAAAAACGTTCTGTACATTAACTAGAAGAGTCCATTGGACGATAATAGAAAAGTCTTGTAAAGATATTCTGAGTATTTGAGCTTAATCTTTCAAATCCTCACTGTGTGAGTCGATACCTTTGTGTAAACACTTGTTTGGGTTGTGAAAGCCTAGAGAGGCTTAGTGAAAAAGAATACTTGGGTTGAGCAATCTAGGGTGATTGTTTTATAAAGCCTAAAGAGGCCGCGAATAATACTTGTGTAACCTAAGGTTGGTTAGGGGATACCTTCTGGGTGAAAGGACTGGACGTAACTCAGGTTGAGTGAACCAGTATAAAAATTCTCTATGTTATTTTTCTCTCTATCTTTTAGCTTGAAAACGTTTTCAAAATTGTTTATATTGTATTAAAAAGTTTTAAATGCACAATTCAACCCCCTCCCCCCCTTCTTGTGCGTTTTTTCTATTTCACCTTAATCTTTACTTCACGCACATATGGCACCAATTCTAACTCAAGTAAGTAGTCTAGAAGTACATGCTAGCCATAAGGAAGTTCCATTAGTGCACTGATGCCTTCGACTTGGCACTCTACACTAAATTGATATTCTATAGTAACTAGTCAAAGTTACCTAGCTTTCAAAGTATGCCAAGATTCCATAGGAACAGCATGAGTCACTAGGGTTTCCACACCAAGTATAATCACCCCTAAGTTCGGGTTAAACAATCCCTCAAGGCCTCCACCATCCAGATTCATACATACTTTCTGTCAGCACAATCATCTCAAATATTATGATGCATGTCTCATACATACAATGCACACAAGTGTCCCTCTAGACCCTTTATTTACAAACAAGTGAGTAGCATACTCGCCTCTCACAGGCTAGGTTCCTCACAAACAAGATATCACCTAAGCCCTTCCTTGCCTTTAGGTCGCTCATCACAATGATATCAAGTCATGCCATACATTTCATTTCATATCATCACATGTTGAACCTATCATAGACATAACTCATACATAATTCATTCACAAAACATCTTTATATATATTCAACTAAATAATACACCAATCCATCCTAATTCTCTGTCATTGTCCTGTTATAACAAATATCCATTTAGTATTTAAGGTTTGTGTATCTTTCTTAAGTTTTGGGTATTATTTCCTTTATTTCTTATTACGTGTTTATGAACTTCCTAGAGTGTAAACACAATATCTGGAGTTATACTGATCCAATCAAGTTCATCTTTATCTCATTTGAAAGCTAAGAAAATTATCTACAACTTCTATGTTAACCTCAAAATCTAGTTTGATCATTTACTATGCCTAAAATTTGGGAGAACATAAAATCGTTACCCAATCTTGACAACCTGACCTTTGCTCACTAATTTGATCATATCTTGAGTTCTAGAAATTATTTTTGAGTGATTCTAAAACCATTAGCTAGCTAACATCAAGGGCCATAATTCTTATGCAGACCATAAGCCTAATTCAATCGTTTTCCTATCATTTTTTACCATTAAGTGAACATCTGTTATCAAGAAGGTAAGCACAAGCTTGCTTATTGAAGCACGGGCGTGCTTCCCTCGTTGATAGTGGTTTTGAACCTATGCACATCCTATGCACAACCTAAGCAGGCCATGCTTATCATGGCCATGCTTAACTATCTACAGGTCACAAAAACACAAATTTGGGATAAAAACACCTTAATTTCAAAAACCTATGAACCCTAAAATGTCTAAATGTTAGAACCCTATTTTAATTAACTAAAATATATTGATTCCACATGATTCGACTCATCTAATTTCTACCCAACATCAAGAACACACCAAATCAACTCATACAATTAAGCAATTCTTATCACCAATCACAACATAAAATCAATCGCAAGTCTAATCACTACTATAATCAATTCCAAAAATTCAGGAAATTCGCATTCCCTTTCACAAACAATTCACTCAAACACCATATAATTAGGGTCTACTACCAACCTCTATATTCATGACTATTGCTACTCCTATAAGTGAGATAACTCACTCCCCTACATTTCTAAACATTAATTCAGTCCCATGACTCACCAATCATCCATGACCTTAATAACCATTCAAAAACCTTAACCTTAACAATATCATTAGGATGTTAACAACACAAATAATGAAGGTAAAGACTTGGGAAGGACAGGGGGAGCACTCACTTGGGAAAGAACGCGAAGATAAGTTCTAGGTCTTGGGTGTCTAATTTCCTTTTCTTCCTTCCTCCTTCCCTCTTCTCTTTTCTTCTCCCTTTTATTTTTTGAAGACTAACCCTAATCTTTCTTTCTCTTCCCTTCTTATAAAACATGGGTAGATGTGCTTGGTGGGCCTAAGTCCCTTATTGGGCCTTAAATGTTCTCTTGCGTTCTATTATCTCAGTCCTACTAATTTCTAGTACTAGGATATTAATAAAAATAATAATCCTAATAATAATAATGATGATGATGTAGCAACAACAATAATAATAGTAATAATAGCAACAACCACCACAGTCATAATAATAATATTAATGATAACAACAATAAGAATAGTAGTAGTAGTAATAATAATAATAATAACAACAACAACTAAGGTATTCTTTATCAAATAATATAATATCAAAGTCCTAAACATGGTCTCCTTATAGTTTATTTCTAATATTTAAAATTTGAGCTATTGCATTCTTAGCCCACAAGGATGAGTCTTTTAAGGTTTTCTTTGTATTCTGTAAAAGAGTTTAAAATGAAAAAGGTGTTTGCATAACTTCAATCAAAAGTGATCATGGAGGAGAGTTTGAAAACAAAAGTTTTCAAAAGGTTCTGTGAGGAGAACGAAATTCTCCTCAACTTCTCTACGCCCTGAACACCTTAACAAAATGGTGTGGTGGAGAGAAAAAATAGGTCAATGCAAGAAATGGCTAGAACCATGTTGAATGATAACTCAACTCCAAAACACTTCTGGGCTAAAGCTATAAACACTGCATGTTATTTGCAAAACAGAATATATATATTAGACCTATCTTGAAAAAGACTCCTTATGAACTGTGGAAAGGACGAAAACCCAACATATTTTACTTTCATTCTTTTAGATGTCAATGTTTCATTCTAAACACTAAGGACAATCTTGGAAAGTTTGATTCTAAGTGCGATAATGGAATATTGGTAGGTTACTTTGAAACGCCCAAGGCATATAGAGTGTATAACTTTAGAACCTCAATGGTAAAAGAAGCCATCCATGTAAAATTTAATGACAATAAGCCTGATCGAGAACTGTTAGAGCTGGATGAGTCTTTTATAGATATAAAACTGGATGACTGCAAGGAACAAGTGTCGAATGAACCTTTGGATGACTTAACAAAAACAGAACAAAGAGAGCTTAGTGGACGAAACTAATAGATGAAGAACTATCATCCAAATAATCAAATCTTAGGAGATGTTCATGACCAAGTCAGAACAAGATCAACCTTTAAAGAGCAAGTTGAAATCACATTGATTTCACAAATGGATCCAAAGACAATGGGGCCATGCAAGCAGAACTAAACCAGTTCAAGAAGAATGATGTTTAGAAGTTAGTCCCCCTACCCAAGGACAACTTAGCCATTGGAAAAAAGTGGGTATTAAAAAACAAGCTAGACGAAGCAAGTAAAGTTTTGAGAAACAAAGCTAGGCTTGTAGCTCAAAGTTATTCATAACAGAAGGGTACAAACTTTACTAAAACCTTAGTACTTGTTGCTAGATTAGAAGTCATTTGCATTTTACTTTCATTTGCTGCTCATAGTAATATAAAGCTTTATCAAATAGATGTAAAAGGTACATTCTTGAATGGTATAATAAATGAAGAAGTTTATATGAAACAACCTCCTAAACTTAAAAAGGCTTTATATGAACTTAAGCAAGCTCCTCGAGCTTGGTATGAAAAATTGAGCTCTTGTCTTTTAGAAAAATGGTTTTACAAGATGAAAAGGAGACACTACTCTATTTTGCAAAAACCTAGACTCACATTTTATTATTGTGCAAATATATATGGACGACATTATATTTGGTGCTACTAATGAAGCTCTATGCAAAGACTTTGCCAAGCTTATGATGATAGAAATTGAGATGAGCATGATGAGAGAACTAAAGTTTTTCTTGGGATTGCAAATAAAGCAAATAAGAAATGGCATATACATACACCAAACAAAGTACGCAAAAGAACTTCTTAAGAAGTTTAAGTTGGAAGATATGAAGGAAATGAATACTCCTATGAATCCAACTTCAATGCTTGGATTGGACGACACATCTAAAAAGGTAGACCAAGCTACATACAGAGGTATGATTAGGCCTCTCTTATATCTCACTACATCCAGACCTAATATTATGTTTAGTCTATGTCTATATACTCGTTTTTAATCAAATCCAAGAGAAGTTCATTTAACTACTATTAAAAGAATATTTAGATACTTGAAAGGTACTATTAACCTTGATCTGTGCTTTAAGAAAATGAGAAACACATATTAGTTGGTTATTGTGATGTTGATTATGCTGGAGATAGACTTAAATGCAAAAGCACCAATGGAGAATGTCATTTTATTGGTGGAAATCTTGTCTCATAGACTAGTAAAAGATAAGGAACCATAGCTCTATCTATAATTAAAGTAGAGTACATTTTAGCAGCACACTATTGCTCACTATAATAGCCCAAATTTCAAGTACTAGAAATAAACCACGAGATAGCTTTTAGTAGAACCCTTCTCATATGTTATTAGACAAAAGATGTCTTAAGAATTATTATTATTATATTTCCTATTATTATTATTATTATTATTATTATTATTATTATTGTGTTGTGTTGTTGTTATTATATTTATTGTTATTATTATTATTGTTGTTGTTGTTGTTGTTATTATTATTATTATTATTGTTGTTGTTGTTGTTGTTGTTGTTGTTGTTGTTATTAATACCTTAGTATTATAAATTAGTAGGAATATTATCATACAACTCAAAAGAGCATCTAGGGCCCAATAGAGGACTAAAGCCCACTAAGCCACATACCCACCCACGTGTTATAAGAAGGAAATAGAGAAGGAGGATTAGGTTTAGCCGTCACAAATAGAAGAAGAAAGAAGTTAGAGAGAATGAGGAAAAGAAGAGAAGAAGAAGAGGAAGAGAAGGAGGAAGAATAGAAACCGAAGAATCCAAACCCTAGAACTCAACTTTGCATGTCCACAAAGGTGAGTGCTCTCCCCCATGTCCTTCCTTGTTCTTCTTCATCTATTTATCTTTTCCCTCCTTATACCTAAATTTAGGGATTTGATGGGTTTTGAGGGGATTGTGAAGGAGTAAGGAAATTATAAATTAGATTGACCAATTATCGATGTAGGAGAGTGATTAAGAATCTAATTATTTATCTTGAAGCATTTAGAACCCAAAGACAATAGGAAAAATAAATTAAAATTAGTACCTCGGATCCGCCCGGCGGGATTAGATAGCCGCTGGGCGACTTTTCTTCAAAAACTGGATTCTGCGTTTACGCTAGGCACGCGGAGCCGCTGGGCGGGTTGGGTTCCGACGCGGACCTGCTGGGCGGGTTCGCTGGACCACTGGGCGGGACTTCCGTCCTGCTGGGTGGATACGACTTTTGTTATTTCGTTCTTTGTGTTTATGAGCTCCTCTTTGCAGTTTTTAACTCATTGTTGTTTGTTTTCTTATGCCTTGTTGAGGTTATATTGTACAATTGTTATTTACCTTGAAAGAAACTGAGTGTGATATGAAATTGTGTCAATGTTTCATGATAAAAGTCTATAAAAAGTTGTAAACATTATTTGTGACCATGCATCATAACATTTGAGTTATGTGATGAGGAAAGTATGTAGGAATCTGGCTGGTGGAGGCCATAATGGGTTGTCTAACCTTAGCCTTGGGGGTTATCCGGTTGGGAAAACTCCAATGGTCTATGCTAATCCCATGGAGCCGGGGCGTACTAGCAAAACTGGGTAACCCTGACTAGTCATCGAGAGATATCATGCTAGTTGAGGGTGCGAAAGTCGAAGGCATCGGTACCGATGACACTTCTTATGGCCTGCATTTACTCCTAGTCTACTTTCCGAAAAGTTTAGGTTGGTACCACATGTGCATGAGTAAAGGTTTAGGAACATAACACGCATATGTATCTTGTTATAGTGTGATATGTTAGAGTGTGCTATGTTGTAATTATGTGAATTCTATATGACCCTATTTATGTGAATTCTATGTAAGAATGCAATTGTGCCTTGTGATGAAATGTTAAAGTTGTGGACATGTGATCATATCTTGCACGAGTGTCGTTCCTGTTTGATAAAACAAAACGAGGTATATGTCTAGTTACTAGACAAAGAAGGTGAAACAATTATATGCTTGTAATTGGAATTGTGTTTGCTACCTTAAGGATAAGTGAGAGGCTAGACCTTAGGATAGTGTTATGAGGGTTCTAGTTGGATAATAATAGTTGTGAATAAGATAGAGGAAGGGTGAATTCCCTCATGGCGTAATAGAAAGGTATAAGACAAGTAAGAGAGAGAATGAAATAAGAGTATTTTAGGATGTCTATAACCTTAGACTTGACCCTAGGGGACAGCTTTGAATATTAAAAGGAAGAAGAGTAAATTCTAAAGAGGGTTTTGGGTAAAAAAGTATAAATAATGAGGATGAGTTCTTAAGTTAAGAATGAGATAGTAAACCAATATAATAGTTGTGAGAATGAGAGAGCAATTAACGAGTATTGACTGTTGAAAGGTGTAGACTCAACCATAGGTATGGATAATTATGAGAAACCCAATGAGGCTAAAGCCATGAGAGATAAGTAATGAAGGTTGTCCGAATAGAAGAGTCTAACCCAGCCGTAGAGTCCTTAGAGCACTCACTGAGACATTATGTCTCATTCCTTTAAGTTTTCCCTTTTTCAGGATACAGGTGAAGACATGCGTAGATGGAGCTTGGAGTCACGTGCAAGAAAACGTAGTCTAGTTTATATTATGTTTTTGTATTCTTGTTTATATTTTGTACGATACCTTCAGGTGATAGATGAGTTATATTTGGCATGTATGATTTTTTTATTGTATTGTTCGTATATAATATTCAATTATATTTATGAGTAGTATTTGTATGTTGTTTCTACCTTTCTCAGTTTGTTTTTTTAAAATCTAGACCTAGTTACGGTAATGCCCCTTAGGGTGTTACACTCACAACTTTTGTGGATCAAGCATCAACTTGAATATTATAGTATTTGAGAGTAAAATTCCTAACTTATGTGATAATAGTGCAACTATTAATCTCTCTTAAAACCCTATTATGCATTTTAGAGCTAAGCATATAGAAATTAAGCACCACTTTATAAGTGATTATGCTTAGAAAGGGATCATTGATATTCAGTTTATTAACACTAAAAATTAGTTAATAGACATATTTACAAAACCTCTTCCTAAAGATAAGCTTGTTAATATACAAGAAAGACTTGGAATGAACTTTATAAAGAAATGATTAACTTTTGTATGCATACATCCAAAGGACCTAGTGTCCAATGGACAGTAGTGTCCAAAAGCATAAAGCATCTAATGCATGAGCATCTAGTGTATATTTTGCATCTCGTATGTGTGACTACTCATATTTGTTTGTTGTAACACTCATTCATATTAAATACAATTCATATTAATTTAGTTATTAAGTTTAAGAAAATAAAAAAATACGTGTAAAATTTTTTTTCATTTTTAAAAGAAATTCCAAACTTAACAGAATTTGGAAATGGTAGTAAAAGATGAAAGATAAGACTATATATACATATATATCATAAAACTATACATCATGGTTTGATAATACTGAAAACTAAAAAAATACATCAAAAGATAGACACTATATAACCCAATATATACATCGAAAATATCCTATACAGAGCAGTGTTCATCTACCCTATCCCTCATACAAAAGAAAATACTATAGGTCTTCAGGTCCTTCCTTGTGGAGATGTCCTCTAACTCGTACTCAGCATCACGAGGCATTAATGTTGTCTTCAATAATCACGATCAATCATACATAGAAGAAAATAATGGAGTGAGGTGTTTTGTTCTAAAATCACTTTACATGCATGGTAAGAAATCTACCATAAAACAAAGATAAAACACAGTTGACAACAAAAGGGATCCTAAGGTTCATTCCAGGTTGTATCAGACTAACCTTGACTAAGTATGGATCCATACTTCCCATTAGTGGATAATAGTTCTCAACAGAACCTGGAAGTGATTGGGAGTACATATACCTCTCTCAACATCATTACATGGTACAGTCCTCATTATCATTGCGGAAAATAACAGTCAGGATATCCATTTATAGAGGTATACTCTCAAACCAATCCTAGAATGCTAAGCAGTTGTCGGGGTTATCGAGTTTGGTTAGGTGAATATCCCGGCTCAAGGGCGCTACCCTGGCCATTGGGACCTTCACCACTCAATGCCTACCCCCAAGACCTTCGCAAGTGGGTCCCTGCCTTTCATTCCTCAGTGTACCAAATTGTAGCTTCCCTAGCAAGGTGTCATGCCACTACATGTCACTCGCTTTACATAACTCACTAAACTATTAATTTCTAACTTCTCAAGCAAAGGTTTCCCTGGTCTCACTTAATTTGAGCACCAATACAATCAACATTTCTGCCTTATTTTGCAGAAATTATATGATACCAAAATTTTAACGGAATAACAATTTAGTAATCATATAAAATTTTAACAAAATAACAATATAGTATTTATAATTTAATTACTAAAATTTTGGCAAAATAACAACTAAATAAATGCATTTTGATTTTCTAAAATTGAACAGAGTAACAGCTTAGCAAGTAAAATTTAATAATTTAAATTTGAGCAGAGTAACAATTTAGTAATTATGATTTAATAATCTAAATTTGGGCAGAGTAACAACTTTGCAAAAATTAAAGTTTAACATTAAACAATAATAACAATAATAAAACTTAAGCTTAAACAAGTTTGGGGGAAAACCCTTCCTACCAACATTCAAAGTAATAATAATTTAGAACCAACCCCACTCCCCTCCTCCCCATTACCTCTAAGATAGTTGATGAAGAAGATGGAATTGTTGGTGCAAAGCTTCTAGGAGGAGAAATTCTACTAGTTGAAAACCAGCAAAATTTTAACATAAAAACTAGATAAAAATATTTTAGAGAGAGAAAACTTTAGAAAGAGAAGCTCTCTAGCTTGGGAGAGGAAGAGGAGATGCTGAAAATTTGAAGGAGGAAGGGGCTATTTATAGAAGAAAAAGGGGTTTTAGGTGTCCACCAATGACATAAGCAAGTATGCAATAAATCGTTTTAAATTTGTTTTTAATTGAAATTTAGGAACAAATATGCACACTTAGGAACACATACTCCATTTAGGGTATTGAATCACCTCTCCTAGGCTTGGGGACGTGCTCCACCAGCTTTCCCAAGCTCCCATGTGCCAATTTTAATCTGTAGGTGAATTAACCGGTACCGATAAAAATGCCTAAACTTGAAAAATTAGCTTTTAATATCAAAAAAATGAAATTAAATGTAAAAATGGAAAAATACATTATTTTTCATCAAAAATAAAATTCTAATAATTAATTTTAATTTTTATTAATTTATTTCAAATTATATGTATTTATTTTAATTTTTAAGCTAGAAAATTCATAGAAAATCCATTTTAATTCAATAAACACCAAAATTTTTATAAAAATTCTAAAATTAAATATTTTACTCATAAATAAACTAAAATTACCATTTTCACCCTTTTTGGATGTCAAACTAGTATTGCCTAACTTATTAGACACCTAGGAGCATTTTAGTTATTTTACACAAGAATTCTAGAAAATTCCCAAAAAATTTCCAAAATTATATTTTAATATATATGACATAATTCCAAGCTCAAATTGACATTTTAATGTCAATTGAATATTTTCCTTGTGTCAGTCCTTAATGTTGAGAAATAGGGACAAAATTGTTATTTTCTAATTTCTCCGAGCTCCGGCTCAGAAAAATTATTAAAAATCACAGTTAAATAGCTCTTAAAATTCTAAGCAAAATGGTGAGAGTTGGAATTTTGAAATTCCTTTCAGATTTTTCAAAATTGCATTGTCAAATATTAAAAAAACAGTAGAAGAATTGAAATAGGATTGTTATATTTTTCACTACTTTTATTTCAAAATAAAGTTTTTATAATGAGAGATACTTTTTAAAATATTTTGAGGTCAAAAAGTCTCTAGTTGGTTCCCACAGTCAACAAGGGCTATTTTTGCATTTTACCAAAAATTATCTTAATAAATTCCAAAAAAAATTATAAAATTATTGTTAATTATTCTAAATACATTGATGACTTAAAAAAATAATTTTTAAACATACAGAATAATTTAACATACAAAAGTAGGGGTGTTACATTTGTTGTGTGCATTAAATACAAAACATCCTTTATCATATTAATTGACAAATGATTTGAAAATAAATAATAAATTCCCTTGTTTGAGTCACATTGAAGTCGCCTTCACGATTTTTGAAATTCATGTAGCACATTTTGACATAAACCCCACATTTATTACCCACTTTCTCTCTCCTCCAAAAATTTCAAATTTGAGCCAAAAACAATCTCCTCAACCTTTCACCTCTTATAAACACTCTCTTCACTCAAATAGAAACCCTAAATCTCTTCACTCCCTCTCCTACCCTCACCTATGTTTACCCATTGGCAAGTGTAATATCACAAAACTAAAAGATCAAGGTAATATACACAAAATACTTAAAATCAAATTATATAAACAAAAGAAAATAAAATTAAAATAAAACAAAATAAGAAATATATAAACAGTGTCCAAATTAGCATAAAATTTGGATTTGCTAGTACTGAAAAACAAATTCCCCTACAATAGTGCCAAAAACTTATTTACCCCTTAGCAAGTGTACCAAATCGCATTTATAGCAAGGGTGAATAAGAGTATCATTCCCACAGGACTTGACTTAGTTCCTAGCAATTCCTAATTTTACCACTACTTAGACGCTTAAATGGAATTTTTAATCTACATCTAAACATGCAAATTTTAGCTTTAATATTAAAATTATAAAACTAACAATTTTTCTCCTTTTAGAATTTTAGAAAACAGTAAAAGTAAAGAGGATTCTCGCAAATATGAAAACTGTTGAGGATTCAGTTAGCCTAGATATTCATCTCATGCTCTAAAAAGATTATCTATTCAAATTCCAAATTTCAATGTTAAGCAGAGTCTACACAATTACTTATGATTCAATCCCTTAAACCACAAGCCTAATTTCCACAATCAACCTCTAATACCTTAGGCAGTTCAATTGCAAAAATTGCATTAAGAACAAAGGCTTTTTTTTTCTCTAATGAAGCAAATCTCATTCCTGAAATATGTCTCATTAGGTACTTGATTTCAGTTCAGAATTCGACTAGTATTTTTCAATCATCAATCGATTCTTAAATCATTCAAAGGTTGATCAGGCCAAGGAAACCATGAAGCATAGAAATCAAATACTAACATATAACATTGGAATTCAAATAGAAATAGAGTATAACATTTACATTGGAATATCAATCTAGCTAACCTACACCCCAACAACTAAGAAATTAGCCACTCATAATCATCTTACAATCCCCAAATGAATTTCCTTGTAGTCTTGATCTTCAAAGTCTTTGGAAAATGTCTCCAACCCTTTAGCTCCTCTTCACTTCGAAACAAAGTCTTCTAGAGAATGATCAGGCCTTTATTCTTCTGAAAAGTCACTTTAAATAAGGAAGGCTTCTCATTAATGTGCGCTTAGCGCTATGCTTAAGGCGCTAGGCATCCTTTAATTACTAATTTGCAAGGTCTCTGGTGGTTGGGTGCTTAGCCTCCTAAAGTAGGCGCTTAGCCCTCTGAAATGGGGGTTAAGCCCTCACACTTAACTTCGATTTTCCTTGATAAACTTGGGCTGGGCCTTTAACTCATTGGGTTCTCATCTTAGGCTGTCCACAAAGTTGTTGTTGGGCTTTTAATCTATACAAAATAACATAGAAATAAGTAAAAACTATAAATATTCACAAAATAAAGAGAACTTAATTTTATTAATTTATTTCACTCAAAATATAACTAAAACTTAATATTTTATTAAAACTTAACCATAAAAACTTATAAATAATAAACAACTTTTATCATCTAACACCCTACTAGTGCATATCGGCCATCGAAGACAATAACATGAAGCCTTTTGTCAAAGTCAAAGGCGTCAACCTTGCTAGTGCCATTGTGTACAAGAAAAACAAGTTCAACATTGACAATCTTGATGACATGGGAGTGAAGATCAAAGATAACCTCTCTCGTTGCAGCATTCTGGGTTATTTCAAGATGAATGAGATTATCTACCCAGAACTCATCAGACAATTTTGGTGGACTATTGATTTCTAACCTTAATGAGCAATAGGAACAGTACTAGGAGTCCAAGTCATCCTTGACCTTGGGAGCATAGCCCAAGCAACTGAACTGCAAAAGAGTTGGCATTTGCATTCATGAAAACTAAGAGCAAAATTTTGGTGTAGATGATACTATTGATGTTGCCATCATGGGATCAGAAGCCAGTGGTCATATTGAGTACAACAAGCTCTATGAGGAAGGAAAGATCTACCAGCAACTATTGAACAAGGGGATTCTACACAAAGCTGGATCCAAAGACAACATTACAAGGTCCAAAGATTCTACACAATCCCCTATCCAACCTTCTTCACCATATAACCAAACCCAAACATAACCTTAACCACAAACATAAGCCCAAACTACCACTTAAACAGTTATCGTCCACTAAGAACCGCCAACCATCCTTGTAGGAACTCCTGTACTTGACTCTAAAGGGAACCAGATGCTTGACCACATGGCCAACCCAAAACCCACACTCCATTATCACCATATTACCCCTCTTTGTAACACCTACTATAATAAGACAAGTACTTAATTAATTTAATTATTCCTTTATTTGTTTATTAGAAACATTGACTAGGCTTAATTCTTTAGTGCACTATTTTTTTTTTTTTTGCAATTACGGAATAAATAAAGAGACATCACATAAAGAACCCATAATCGTGAAATAAACATCATATATATGCATCAAGCCTTTGTATAAGGTTAAATGTCAAGTACATACATAAGAAATACATCAAAAGAAAGCCTAGATACCCGCCCGTAGCTGTACAACAAAAATCTATGTTAGAGCAGTATAAACCTATACTAGGCCACCACATCTTGTAGGATATACAAAAAAAATTGCAGGTAGAACTATCATCACTTCAAGTCCTCGGAGTCCATCATGTCAGTGTCCTCTGAGTCCACCATATTCTCGTCCTCGTCATTAGAAGGTACATGACCATTAGGCAACTGCTCGAGACCATCAAAGTTTCCAATGCTGTTGATCTTAGAAGAAGAAGAAATCCATCTATAGTTCTCACTCGGATGATAAAAGGGACCGGATGAAAACTCAGTGGTGTCAGGATAAGGTGGGATCTCGACTGGTGGCTCAAAGTACTGGAGGTACAGTGCAAGGATCGCCATGATGCCGATGTCTGGAACAACATCCATCTGTGGAAATAAAGCATCATCCATCTCAACGTCTGCAGGAGATGGTGGAGGGGCCTGTGGTCCTTTGACATAACCGTTAGGAACGGTCGTAGATAAGGCCATAGGTAGTGTAAGCTAATGTATAGGTAAGAAAACATCTGAGATGGGGGACATAAACATGAAGGTCACCTGCCCCTGGAAGATCAAGCACTAAGTAACCAAGTCATAAACCCAAAGTCCATAGTGGAAGTACGATATGTGGATGTTCGCCATCTCGTGAAAGAAATCCATCTGCTCATACCACGATCGTATGTGAAAAGAAGCAAAAAGAAAGGAGTGAGGTTTTTCTAAAAGCCTCATATGTTTCTTAATAGGCTATAAACAACAAATTGAACAATCAATCAAGGAAATCCTAAGGTCTGACCTATGATGTTGCCACTCACTTACAAACTTTTACTCGACGTATCGATCCATACCTATCTCTGATGATTCACCTTAACCGTCAGGAATTATTGGGAAGTAATTGGGAGTTCGTATAATCCCTCACAAGGTATAGACATCCATGTTGTAATCATCATCCTCGAGAAAAGGCCACACGCCCGTCAGGGATATATACTCCACCAATCATGGTGATGCTGAGCAAGTGTCAGGGTTACTAAGTCAGTTTACGTGATTTACCCCGACTCAGGGTGCTAACCTGACTATTGGAATGTTCACAACTCAGCACCTTTACCCTCAAGACCTGAACAATGGTCCTTACCTTTCATCCCACAGTGTACCAAACTATGACTTCCCAGATACAGGCACACATGCTTCTAAACATGGTCCTAACTCAATCAGGGTTTTCCTATGACTTTGTTTTCTAAGTTTCAAGACATACTTTCTGGATAATCCAGCATAGTTCCAAAGTTACTCACTACAGAGATTTCATTCATCCATCACATTTACTTAAAACTTAGAAATAATTCAATACGAATATCATAGGGAAGGAAATATCAACAATCAAAGTTACATGCATATTCATCCTCATACATTCATACATTTATTATGGTTCTTATTTTAATTACTTTGATTTATCCTTCCTTTTTTCTAACTTTTCAAATTAGACTATTTTAAAGGAAAAATCTTCACTCTACAATTATTACTAGGACGTAGTAATGAAATTTGAGAGAAGCTTTTTTCTAATGTAGAAGGTCAAACAATACTGCAGCCACAGAGTATACTTAGAGTTGCTCTCCAATTGTTTCCTTTTACTAAAATTTGACGTGTTTATCTTAGAAAACCTGAGACTTCTGATTTCCTAAATTTTTACTAAAGAAAATCATATAAGTGCATGTATTTTATCAAAACATTTGTTAACTTTATTTGGACAAGATTATTTATTTATTTCCATACTAGTCATAATTTGTTCAAAATAATAGTTGAATGGTAATAAATTAAAATTTGCCCAAGAAGGTTTTTATTTCTAAAACTTTTCCTAGTTTTTGGCCTAAAGTCCATTTAATTAATTTGAAAAGAAAAAAATTAATCCTTAAATTAGTTCACAAAATTTAATAGAACTTGTTTTTTCAAGAAAACCCTTTTCTTCCAACTTTTCCTAAGGTTCATTTTTGCCAATTTTGAACTAATTTAAGTAATTATCAAAAGGTGCTTAATTTTAATAAAAGAAACTCATTTTCTTCTCTACTTTTGTCAAAAGGGCTATGAGCCCATTTTGTATACAAAATCAAATTTTTACTTTCCCACTTAGATTTTTAGTACATCATTAAAATCTAAATTTTGAATAGATAGTTTAAAAAGAATTTTCTTCTTACTTCATATTTAATGGGCGAATGGCTTTTTCTAGAAAAAGCCCAATTTATTTGTTTTTCTTTCTAGAAATTGAACCATTCTCTAAGTGGTCTAAAAATTTATTTTATAATTTATTATTATTTCTCAACCATCTTTACTTATTTTAATTGGCTAATTGACATAAAAAAAAATTCTTAGCCTTACTTTTATCAAGTGGGCCGAGAGCCCCTAAGGGAAAAATGAGTTCCAAAAATTTTTGTTATTCCAAGTGATCTAAGGCATTAAATTTGGTTTTAAAGAAAATAGTTGGCTTGAATAAAAGTAGGCTCATTGATAGTTATTCATAATAGGATATTAGTTATAATAAAATGCCAATAATAAGAATAAGAGTGACATAGAAAATAAATGACAACAATCAAAATAACAATAATATGAAGCTTAAGTAAACAACAATGGAATGGAATTAACAATATTAGGATAACAATAAGATAAAAAGTAACTAGCAATAATTTAAATGGGCAAAATATAAATGACAATAAGTAAAGCAAGAAATTAACTGGCCAATAATTTAAATAGCAAAATTCAAATAATAAAGCAAATGATATAAAGTAAATGGACAAAAATATAAATGAAGCACAAAATTAAAATAAATAGCAACATAATGTAAACAATAACAAAGGCAAGAAAATAAATGGACATTAAAGTAAATGACTTAAGTAAAGCAAGAATTTAAATTATACAGATTAAGTAGTAATAGTAGTAGTAGTAGTAGGATTAGTAAACTAATATGGGTTTAAGGGATAACCCACACACACACCCATTAAGAAACAAATTTAGATGCCTAAGCCTCACTCCCCTTTACCTCCAAATGTGGTTTATTGGTGGAAGAATAGAAAAGGAGAGGGGGCTTGGAGGTTTAAGAGCGTAAACTTAATGGAAAAGCTTTTAATGGTGGAAAAAAATCAAGAGCTTGGGGAGGGAAGAGCTGCTTTCCAACAGTAGGGAGCAAAGGGAGGGGTCTGATTTTTTGAAGGGAAGAGTGTAATAGTGTAGTGGTTGATGAGATTTATTTATAAGACAAAAAGTAGGTATATTTAGATTTAAATTTTAAACCAAAAACTATATAATAGTATATTTAAGTGTACTTTTCCCATGTGGTTGAAGGGTGGTGCACCACAGACCAGTCAAAGATCTGAAAAAAAAATTATATAATTATTAGATATTAAAAATAATTATATCTTAATTTATTGCAACAAAATTAGATAGGAATTTTGGGTAGGTTTTTGGAAAATCTGGCCACACCATATTTTCAATCATATTTTTGTGAGCCTTACAAAAATTTTCAAATATTTCCCATGTATATATTATGTATAATAACTTTTCACTAAAATAGGCATTTATTAAGCCAGTAAATCCAATTTTTTCCAAATAAATTTTTTTTTCGAATTTTCAATATTTTTCTCATAAAATAATATTGGTATAATTAAAATATACTCAATATAAATTTTTTAAAATATTTTGAGGTTAAAAAGTCTCCTACTGGCAATCGATCATTTCACAAAAACTATCTCACTAAATTTCTAAAAAATTTCTAAAATTATTATTAATTATTTTGAATATAAATATGATTTAAAAATAATTTTTAAACCTCTCTAGCTAATTTTTACTATTTTATTCTATAAGAAAGTTTTTAGGAACAAACTAGTCGTTTTATCGCTTCCAGGCCCTAACCCAAATAAAATATTAAAAATCTAAACTAGATAGAACTTACTAATATGAATATAACCATGAGAATTATCCCCTTGAGATTCTCATCTGGTTTTCCACAAATAATCATAGAATAATTAGAAAAATAGATTAGTAAGTAAAAGTAGGGATGTTACACCCTTGGGATAAGCCAACATTCACAACACCTAAATCATCTATGTTACTACCTGGGGAACCTAGTTATGTGTGCAATATTCGCACACCAAGTTTAGTCAAATTGTATTTATCTATGAAGTCTCCATAGAAGATATCTTATAAAGAATGGTGTACGCCAAAGCCCATTTTGGCAACTCTCCAAAGGCCTAAAAATGAGATCAATTTGGATAAATCTTTTGTGTTTGCTGAATGAGCAAAAGATTGGAAACAAATCCAAAAAATATGGCCTTTGCTATTTGTTGAAGGGAAAAAGCAATACCTAGTAAACTCTGATCCCATAATAGTTAGACCCTTACATTACCCTTTTCTTGAGTCCAGAATAGACTATTCCCCTATGCTTCCCCTTCCACACTTGGAGCATTATACGCACAAACCTTCCAAGGAGTTTAAAGCACTTCCTTCGGATGCTATAATTAGTTTTCTACTGCAGTTATTTGAAAGGAAGATACATAGTAAAGTTATATCTGATTGGAGGTTTGGTACTCACATGCCCAAAGTCATCCAACATAAGGTTCTTCTGTTGGATGAACACAAGGGTCCAAGAGATCCTTTTGAAAAGAATGTTCACTTGAGGCCTATTGAGTTAAAGTTTCGGCCTCTTGGTCCTTTAGAAGTTGGCTTCTTCACAATGCCTTTGGAGCAAATGTGTTATGTTCATGTAAAGTCAATAGTTGAGTTAAAATTTCAAATGTATATTCCTCCTACTTAGCACATTAAAGCTGACACAATAGTTCGCATTCAACCTAACTACATATGTCTAAGACTTCCAACAGTTGATGTGAACAAAAAGAAGAAAAAGTTGCTCTTGAAACCTCTATTCTTGCCCCAGCCTTCCACAGTCGAGTTTCAGAAGCATGAGCAAATGGTTTTGGAATCGTACATGGGAAAAAGACTATTGCAAGACATGGATGCTGATGATGCTGAAAGCTTTTGGCATCAACATATGTGGATGTGTGAACAACAAACACCTAACAGTGGTCTCTTTGAAGAAGACAAAGCAGTTGTACCAAGTATGAAGACTAATGGTTACATGCAGCGTCCAGCTCATTTATATCACTTTTCTAATTCTTCTGTTGAATTTGTCAAGCCTGTGGATTTAAGACCTCTTCTCAGTCTAGAAACATCCATATTATACACTATTGTTGGATGTCTCACTGATGGATGAAAGATGAAAGCTTCTTTTCCATGGGAAGCTCTTTTCATGAAGAACAAGCATCCACAACCTAGACAAATTGAGGTTCCACCTTCTGTTTTGATGTTGGAAACACTCACCTGCTCTAGTTGAACCACCACCTCCACCTGTAACATCTAGATCACAAGCCTCTACAAGTGCACATCCACTTGCAATATGTACCCCACAGCCAGTTGTTGAGATAGATCCATTTGTATGTGCCTACATTGATGCCTAACTTCAACCAGTGATGGCTCTTCTTCAACAGATTCTTCAAAACCAATAAGCCCCTTAGAACCACCCCTCCATCACCTCTTCCCTAACCGTAGAAGTGACAACGATGGTCCATTCAACTTTTGCATGATGTCAAAAGGAGTGATGGGAATTTTGAGTTTTTGTTGTCGTTCAAACATACATACATGCATATATTTTCACTGTTTGTGATTATTGCTTTGATATATATATATATATGCTTTGAGTTGCCCGATACATGCTTTGATTAGTATATCAGACTCAGAGGGAGTTCTCTTTAAGTTTTTTTTATGAATTCATGCTCTAACCCTCATCTATTTATTTCAATATTGTATGTGTAATAAGTTTTGATATAACTTAAGCCCTTATGCAACTTGTCTTATGTTGAATATCTAAAAATTTTACTTAGAATTTAATAAGGTTTGTTATCATCAAAAGGGGGGAGATTGTTGGAATCAAAGACGTATAAAGAGTCTAATCCCTAAAAGTTTTGATGATAACAAAGATTATTAAATTTCAGAGTTTGATGACAAGTGTGTTACATGTGTAGAAATATCGCTCTTAAGAGGCAAAGGTATAATTCTTTTCTTAGATGTGTCCATATATGTTTTTAGAGAACTTGATATCCAACGAGCCAACTCAAAGAAATCGTCCATCAGCTTTAGAAAACAAGATGTCCAACGTGCTATTTGTGAACCTCGTCCATTATATGTTTTCTAAAAAACGTCCGATAAAAGCACTTGTCCAAAGCTTTTTAACTCAAATGTTTTCAATTTGGTTACATTTCAATAAAGCTGAATAATTTTATTCATCCTCATACATATTGAAACTTATTCCTATGCTTTTCAATATGCGCTAACGTTTAAATATCTTAGCATTAATGAAAAACGGGATTTTTTGATGTGTAAGTACAGCCACATGAAAAAGTTAGTCAACTTATCAAGGCCATAGTACAAAAAAAGAGAACAAAAGAAGGTATGATCAGAAAAGTAGCACTGTGTGTCAAACTATACCTACCTTTCTGGTACAAAATCACTCCAAGACAAGACTATTATATCTTCTCTCTCCAAGATTCTCAAGACACGTATCAAGTCTTAACATGAAGGATTTTCCATGCATTTAATGCTTCTTCAGAACGGGAAAATCAAGTTAAAGCCCTCTCTCTAAACGAATATATTTCCAAGAGGCTATACAAGCAAGACTTCCATGATGAAGAAAAAAGAATTAAGTGCTGAAACTAACAAACACGTCTAAGACATATAAAAATAAATTATTATTAATAAATTTCATAATAGTCTCTTAATTCATTTTTATTTTTCAATAAAATAAAATACTTACTTGAAACAATAACTTGTTTATGCATTGACAAAAAGGAAAAAAAAAAACATGTTGATAGACAAGAATTCCTATCACGTTTTCTTTATTACTCAAGTATCTAGCTGTAAAAAATGAAAAAAATTTCTTCATAGGCAGGCATAGGTGCAAATATGGATAATAGAGAGCAATGAATAATAACTCCAAATTTGCAAAGGGTGGCCTCAAGACTTACCGGTTGAACAATTGGTTAGTTACTAGATGGACAATTTGGGTAGTCAATTAGAGCGAGCAGGAAGAAGACATATGTCCAATCAGGACTCTTTTTTATATAATAGTAGTAGATTCCCTGTAGAAATTTTCAAATAGGAAAATTTAATAATATAATTGCAAGTACAGGTACTAAACAAGTTTGACAAAAATACCATGTTAAGTCTAGCATCCAATATAGACCTGATCCTCCCTTTTTTTCAAAAGAAAACTAAATTGTTACCTTGCCAGCAAAAATTATAACTTCTACAATCCAAACAAGTACTCATGCATCTTACCCTCATTCTTCACTCTCTCCCACTTACTGACTTGAGAATTGGACTCCTTGCAAGTGGCCACCATCGAAGTCTTTTCCCTGTCATCAACATTGTCATGTTGCAACTAAATAGTCATTATTGAACCATCCCTACAGTTTCACCACCGAACATTATATATATGTGTGTGTGTGTGTGTGTGTGTGTGTACATATACATACATGAATATATGAATGTATATATATGTATGTATGGATGTATATGTATTATATACATGCACACATACATATGCATATACACACATGCATGCATACATGTATGTATGTACATACATACATGTATGCATGCATGTGTGTATATGCATATGTATGTGTGCATGTATATATATATATATATATATGCACATTAAAGGTGTAAACGAGTCAAGCTGAGCTGAACACTTTAAAAAAATTGGTTGCTCAAGCTTGACTCATTTATTTAAACTAGCCTAATTGAAAGCTTGAGATTGGCTTGTTTAAAAAATATAAGGCTCGAACTTGGCTTGTTTAGCTCATTTATAACTTGATTTTTTTTATTTTTATGAAAAATTTTCTTAAATTAATTTTAAAATTTACCAATTTAGTATTTATTTAATATTTTAATACTATATGATAATCTAAAAAAAAATGTGATCAACATGTGGCATGTGAAATTCAAACATTTTAGACTATTTCATTTTCAAAATTTAGTAAATAAATAATCCATAACTTCTTGACTATTACAAAAAAGAAAGTTCAAAATTAATTTTAATATTCTCCATAGTAAATATATAAATAATAAATGATAGCAAAGTTTATATCATCAATTTAAATAAATGAGCTATTTACGACCTATTAATGTCAAGCTTATAAAGCTTAGACTTGATTCATCTAAATAATCAAGCAAAATCTCAAGCTAAAGTTTGTTTATTTAATTAAACAAGCGACTTGAATGAGCATTTAATGAGTTGAGCTAGAATAGTTCACAAATAGCTTAGTTCATTTACACCCCTAAAATACATACATACATATACACATACATATACACATACATATGTATATGTATATTGTTCTGGAGGTTACGCAGACGCTAAGCCCTAAGTTAGTTTACTCCACCGCCTATCTCAGTTAACATAGCCACTTGTATCCCGGACAATATTGCCTTGCTCATCCCAGTCAAAGTTTTATGCTTACCTCAACATGGCATGGAAAACGCCTAACGGCAAGAAAAACACTTAATGAGGCACCCAAACTCACATTGCCACATGGCACCTAACCTTAACAGTATTTCCCTCCCAAACACTCTATATAAAGGGCTCCACACCCATTAGGTACACATACACTCTCTCATTCTCACCTACTCTTGCGCCCTTACTAACTTAAGCATCAGAGTCCTTGCAGGTGTCATCATCGGAGATGTCTGCGACCACTGTGGGAGTTAACTATAGATCTTTCCTTATGTTCACCACACAACATTGGCGTTGTCTGTGGGAATCATTTTCTAATTCTCTTTTCATTCTTCATTGATTAAAGATTCGGTCGTGATGGTTAGCACAAGAAATCGTAAGTCTATTATGGCACCATCGCCATCGAAGCTCCCACCACCACCGCCTAGGTATGGTGAAGTAGCTTCTGTCATGCCTGAAGCGGTCCCTCAGGTGAATGGTGTTCTGACACCATCAATCACTATGGCTAATCTCGTTGTGTTGCTATAGCAGCAGAGAGAGATGTTGAAAGAGCAGGAAAGGATAATTGCAGAACTTCAAGCTGAGAGAGAGAATAACTATGATCACACTGAGAGGTCAACAGCATCAGCTCTACAACCAACTCACATTGCACAAGAGTTGCATGACGCGCACATGGTTGTTAAGGTGAACAAAGATGATGAGATGATTCCATTTAACCCTCATTTTTCTTCAAGAATTTTGAATTTTCAGGTTCCGAAGTAGTTACAACAGCCGCCTTCTCTAGAGTTGTATGATGGATCTACCAATCCAAATGATCACTCTCAGTGTTCGAATCGGTAATGTTGTACAAAGGAGCTTTTGCTTCATTGACATGTAGAGCGTTCCTGCTCTCGTTAAAGGAACAACATTGAAGTGGTTTCAGTGTTTAGAGCTGAAATCCATTGACTTGTGGATGATACTAAAGGAAAAGTTTAGGACTGCTTTTGCCACCAACAAAGCCAGACCTAAAACTGAGGCAAACCTGAGGAGGATTTGCCAAGGTTCGGATGAGCCGCTAAGGGATTATATTAGCATATTTAATCAAGAAGCAAGGGCGGCTAAGAATTTACAAGCCATAGTAGTCCTGATGCTAACAAAGGATAAGGTGACAGAAAGTTCACCTTTCTTTACATCAATTGCTAAAACGCCTCCAACATTAATAGAGGAGTTCCTAAAAAGCCAGAGAAATATATTACTATGAAAATGTGCTTGAGGTCGGGAAGGTGAAAACAACTAAGATTGTAATGCAAAAAAAGAACCCAACATCAAAAGTTGACAAACTGTCGTGTCATGAGGATCGATGTTTGTATAAAGGAGGACCGAGGTTTGAGGAATACACACCATTGAATACTTCTAAGGGAAGGATCTTGAACGAGGTATTCACATGGAATTTGTTGAAGATGGGATAAAACCTCCGAAGCCGTTGAGAAATAGAGAAGGTGGGGATCAGTCTAAGTTTTGCTGATATCATAGGTGCCAGGGCATGATACTAACGAATGCTACCAGCTAAAGGACACCATTAAAGTATTGATAAGGCAGGGAAGACTGAGCCGCTTTGTGAAATAAGGTGGAGATAACCACGGCAGATTCCGGCATTCTTCACTACCGAAGAAGGAGAAAACCAAGAGTCCTAGAAAGGGGCATTTTCCCCCGAGGAGGAGAGATCACCACGTAGACATAGTCTTCCGAGGAGTCATCCTCCACCTCAACCATCACGAGATGATGCCGAGGTTCAAGTTATATAACAATCGTCATCCCAGTGACCCACAAGATCTCTCACCCATTCCCCTTCGAGGAGTCATAAGATTGTTTACATCATATGGATGGATTCTCTAGCAGGGTGCCCATCAAACAACGTAAGAAAAAGACACGCTAGAGAAGTATTGACAACCTTTTTTGGGAGTGTTGTTGGTAATCCTACTAAGAAGAGAGCATTGTCGTTAACTTTTGATGATTTTGACTATACTGATATTGTCCCAATCCACAATGATCCCCTTATGGTAAATCCTCTCATAGCGAATAAGAGGTTCACGGCTCTTAGTGGATATTGGAAGCTTAACCTGATGTCATGTTTTACGAGCTTTTTAAGAAGCTAAAAATTCCAGAATCCAAGTTAATGCCATATAATGAAGATTTGATTGAATTCTCGAGGCATCACATTACACCGGTTGGGTATATAAAGTTGCACATGACTTTTGGAAAGCCGCCTTCCACAAAGACCGTGACGACTTGGTTCATTGTGGTAGACACTAAATCTTCCTACAACGTCATCCTGGGTAGATTGATGTTGAATGCTTTGGGGGCCATTATCTCAGTATTTGTTCGAGAGTGTTTTGGAACCTCGAACAGGGTGGACGCTCTAAATGGCTCTAGTGAGTGGCGGCACGTGATTGTCACCTACAAAGACACTACGATGCCTAAGTCAGTGTCTGTAAGAGGTGAATATTAAGGCTTAGATTCGTACCTGGAGGCATGTAATGCCTTATATAGTAGCAAGGTGGTAAGTTAGTTACAATGGGCCTCGGGCCACGTGGCTAAGCCCAAAGGGGGTCTAGAATAGTAGCCCCCGAAGTCGATGGCTCGTGTTGACACGAGCACCGGCTTGTTCTTTAAGTCACGTGGCTTAGGCTTTCACTGCCACATTTTCTCTCTTTCTGCAAAATGTTAGTTTAAAGTGAAAAAAAGTTTCAATGTTACCCGACTTCTCGGTTGAGCTCCCACTTTTTGCTTTGCTTTGCTCTGCTTTTATACCTGGAATGAATTTCAATATATATATATATATGTTATATATACTTTTTTCCTTTTTTGTACCTAATGTACCTTGTACATATCCGACGAGGTAGAAGTCTTTCTATCTCGGCTAGAGCGATCTTCTTACCCTGACTAGAGCGAATCCACGTACACGGGATAGTTCATAATGGCCTTTCTTCATTATTAGCGATCTTTCTACCCCGGCTGGAGCAAATCCACGTACACAGGGTAGTTCGCAATGGCTTTATCTTCATTTTTAGCAATCTTCCTACATCGGCTAGAGCGAATTCACGTACACAAGGTAGTTCGCAATCTTTATCTTCATTTTTAGCGATCTTCCTACCCCAGCTAGAGCAAATCCACATACACAGGGTAGTTCGGAATCTTTATCTTCATTTTAACAATCTTCCTACCCCGGCTGGAGCGAATCCACGTACACGAGGTAGTTCGCAAAGGCCTTTCTTCTTTATTAGCGATATTCCTACCCTGGCTGGAGCAAATCCATGTACACAAGGTAGTTCACAATGGTTTTATCTTCATTTTTAGCGATCTTTCTACCCCGGCTAGAGCAAATCCACGTACATGGGGTAGTTCGCATAATTGCATTTGGTCACCTTTTCTTTATTTGCCTTTTGCCTTTTTGTTTTTGACCTGCAAAATAATTGTAAATGATTTTTGTCTGTGCTACCCCCGAGGTTGGTCATAAGTTGGTTTTAGAATACACTATGCTGATCCTGCACTTTCTTTCAAACAAGAGCAAGCTTTACATAATAATACAATATTTATAAGAGAGCTTCTTGTGATTAAGCTGTGTTTACAACACAATTTTGTAGTCTCTGACATGGTATGATAGCATTTGATAAAAAAAAATCAATCAAACGAACATCATGGCATAATATGTGTAAGGCATTAAAATCCATTTAAACTTTTAATATGTGTGGGTCCCGTCATGGAATATCAAACTAAGCTTTTAACATCTTCATATATGTCGTGGTATAGAATCTTATGTTAAATGTAATATAGCATCACATGTTATGATAATCTTTCCAAAGATATGGTGGCGAGATGGGATTGAAAGTTCAATGGCACATTTTGTTTCATCTCTCATATAAAAATGCAAGTGCTTACCACCTTTTATTAATATTAATATTAATAATGTGTGAGAAAGGTCTTTGAATAATGAAAGTGCATACCACCTTTTATTCTGAAGTCTTGCATGTCAGCAAGTGCATCACGGAGAGACCTCTGTCCGTGGAGAAAAAATGACATGTTCGTGCTATGGAGTGTCATGTCGAGATGCCAACCATAGGTCTTCTATTATACTCGATTATTTCGACAAGTCATTTTTTCTGCCGATCTTGCAGCAGAGTAACTCCATCGAGTTGGCGACTTCGAGGTCGGGCTTGGTTGATGATGGTGCAATGCCCATGGTGTGTGTAACACCCCAATGTTTTCCTTTAATAATAATAATAATAATAATTATTATTATTATTATTATTATTATTATTATTATTATTATTCGTTTGCCTTGTTTTTAATAAAATGATATTTTGAGAAAAAGAAATATTGGGCTTTTAAACTGGGGTTTTATAATTAGAATGTTTTTAAAAGTTTTAAAACTCTTTTATTGGGCTTAGTTTTATGAGTCCAAAGTTAGCTTTAAGTATTCCTTAGGTTTCTTGAAAACCTAATCCTTTTTCCTTATTCTTTCGCTTGTGCCTCCTTAGAGATACCGTGCCGTCAGAGCCTTTGCAGTCAAGAAGTGAGGAACCTTAGAAAGACGTTGCTGCACCGTTCGCATCCTCTTGCTGGAAATCGCCTCTTTCAAGGTAAGGGGGGAGTGAGTTATCTCGCTCATGGGTATGACTTTGGTCGTGGGTAGAGAGGTTGGCCCTAGACCCCAATTGTTTGTGAATTATATGGTTATGTACGTGCAAAGAGGAATGCGATTTTCCCCAAATTATTAATATGCTTTATGAAAATTTTATGTTTAATTTATATGGATTATCATGGATTGTCTTTTTAAAATCTGTATCTTGGATCCACCCAGCAGGGTTAGATAGCCGTTGGGCGACCTTTCGTTGAAAACTACACTCCGCGTTGGCACCGGGTGGGATGAACAATCTGCTGGGCGAGTTGGGTCCTGACGTGGACCCGCTGAGCGGGTTGGTTGCGATGCAGACCCGTTAGGCGAGATATATAGCCCGCCAGGCGGATTTGTTGCTGGCACAACGAGCAGATACGATTTCGGCTATTTCGTTCTTTGTGCCTATGAACTCCTTTTTTTGCAGTTCTAAACTCATTGTTGTTTATTTTTATGCCTTGTTAAGTTTATATTATGCGACTGTTGTTTACTTTGAGAAAATTGAGTATGATATGAAATTGTGTTAATGTTTCATGATGAAAGCTTGTGAAAAGTTGTAAGTATTGTATATGACCATGCATCATAACATTTGAGTTATGTGATGAGGAAACTATGTAGGAATCTGGCTAGTGGAGGTCGTGATGAGTTGTCTAACTCTAGCCTTGGGGGTTATCCGGTTGGGAAAACTCCAATGGTCCATGCTGATCCCATGGAGCCGGGGCGTACTGGCAAAACTGGGTAACCCTGACTAGTCGCTGGGGGATATCATACTAGTTGAGGGTGTGAGAGCTGAAGGCATCGGTACCGATGACGCTTCTTATGGCCGTGCATTTACTCCTAGTCTACTTTCCGACAAAATTAAGTTGGTACCACATGTGCATAAGAAGTAGAAGCTAGGCATTGCATTACATATGTTTGTGTGCGTTCTGGTTTTTGCAAATTACTGTTAATTGATTATGTATGTGATGTGTATTCCACCTGTCTCCACTGTCATACTTTGAGCATGATGTGAGATGTATCTCACCCCCTTGTTTTCTGGTGTTTTCTGTATGTGTCTGTGATATACAGGTGACATCCAGCAAGAACTTGAGGAAGAGTCTTAGAGTAAGGGCATTGGCCTCATTGCAGTTTATTTTACAGTTTCTTTACGGTTTTGTCAACTCTGATAGTAATGTGACATCGAGGTCTTAGTTATTTATTATTTTAGCTTTTAAACTTTAGACTAATAGTTTTACTTTTAAATTGGTTTATTTTATTTTATTTGGACTTGTATGGTCAACTATGGGTCACCATCATTTGGTTAATCAGTAAAGCACCTTATGGAGTTTTAGTAAATGTGAGTTATGCATGTGATGTCCTTTATCATGTGAAGAAAAAGATTATAAACTATCGTTTTATTTCACAAATGAAAAGTATGTTATATTTTCGTAATATTTATTTAATAATTAGCTTTGGGGTAAAAGGTGTCACAGTGTGGGATGCAACCACGTCGACCTATTGTTTGTGTTCGTAAGTCGGCCAGTTTGAAGCTTCACGTTGTCTTGCAAATTAGGGACCATGCCAGAGATGAACCACGCCAGCCTAAGCCGCATCGGAATAATTCAAGTTCATGCACCGACGTTGTGATGCATGTCAGAAATGCTCTCTCGTCAAAAAGTAGTGATGGTGACGACCTTGTCTTATGTAGGGCAGCCATGTACAACATCTCATCCAGAAGTCATCTCAAAGCTTTTAAAAGGCTTTCTAGCTTTTACCTCGTGCAAGAGCCATCCAGTCAGATTTTAGCTATCTTGGTGTGGGGTTACTGTATCTAATTCAGCATGATTGCAGAGGAGCATACTATTTCGACATTTAAGCCTTTAACTTGTGCGGGTCCCACCAAAACATGATAAAAAGCTTATACCGACTTAGTGCACGTCGGTTACATAAGTGGGTGGTTAACGTTTGCCGCCTTTGATTTCGTCGAGGATGATATCAACATGTGAAGCCTCATGCTCATGATACTTCAATCTCGGTTAGTTCAAAAAAATTAAGACAAGAGTTGAGTATATACCTACTAATGCACACCCATATCGGTTTGAGCATGGTGTGTCTGCATACATGGGATTTGGGTGTTCGCCTTCGCAAATCCGACATTGGTCGTTTCATGAGAATTGATTGATATATTATCGTTGATCACCCTCGTAAGCCACTTTATACTTTGTGCACGCATAGCTTTGATCTTGGAAATCAGGTGCTCGCCTCTATCATGCTGGCAAGTCAGATACGTGGCCATCGCGACCATCTTAGGTGTAACATTCAAGTTAGGCGGCCATCCAGATATCTATAGCGGGATCTTCACCCATACACGTTAGCTTCCACTGATCACTAAGTTCTTGTTCAGCCTTTGTCAGTTATGGATTTTTAACTGAAGTGTCGACTACCGACTCAAAGGCAAATGGCTTTGTACATAACACGGCCGGTCTTGATGATGGCTTTAAGCTTTGGACCTAATGTCGGTGATGGCTTCATAACTTTTGTCGACCTCAACGTCAAATCTAACAAGGTCAATCAACTGCATAGTGTTGGAGGATAGCCGACCAAGTTAAAGTCGGTTTTGCCAGCAAACTCGCTTGGTGCAGCTCGGATAGACAAGATGCATGTTGGACTCGTCATTAAGATGGTCTACGCAAATCACTTCTTTATTTTTAAACTAGTAAAACTCTAAAGCATGTCCATGATCTCACCCTGCACTGACATAAGTAGAAGGCAAGCCTAGCGTTCTCGATTCTCCTCTTGTAATCCCTCTCATGTTTGGGGTCCATCTCAATCGGCTTCATCAAACCGACATGGATGCAGCAAAACCGTTTTGCAAACTACCACATGCTCTCGTGAACGATATGGTCAATGCTATTAACCTGTTCATGCTAGTCTTTCCCTCCATATTAACATTTCCAAGTTTCACTTTTCGGATACGATCGAAGAATACGATCTCTGAGATTTTGTACTTCTTAAACTCGCTTAGTTTGTTCAGTTGAACCACAAAGTTTACCAGGAGGTCATGCAAATCTCATTCTCATGATTCTAGTTCATATTTGAGAGTCGCCATAGGAGAGAAAAAGCCTTAACCAGAACAGTACTATTCTCAAATCAAAAGATTAATTTCACAATTTATTCTGAGGTGAAGGTTTCGATTAATTGAGCCTGGATCGAGGCATTCTTCTACCCCTATTGAAGATGAATAATGATGAATCAAACATGATGAACCAAGTCGAATTACTTTGCCTCTTGATAGCTTTGTGGCTGGAAAGTTTCTTAGTGTCCACAGTGAACAAAAAGAGGAGGAAGAGGCCTCTTCCCACAAACATGCACAATGTTCGAGAGTGTTTTGGTACCTCAAACGAGGTGGACGCTCTAGATGGCTTCAGGTGAGTGGCAGCACCTGGTTGTCACCTACAAAGACACTCAAATGCCTAAGTCAATGTTTTTAAGAGGTGAATATTAAGGCTTAGATTCGTACTTGGAGGCATATGATGCCTTATATAGTAGCAAGGTGGTAACTTAGTTACCATAGGCCTCGGGCCACGTGGCTAGGCCCAAAGGGGGTCTAGAACAGTATTGCATATAGCAATGAAGTTTTTGAATGACAACATAAAGGTAATCACTTTGCGAGGTGACCAGAAAAAGGCGAGAGAATGCTATAAGGAGTCTTTTAAAGTTTGTCCCAAATCCGAGTTAGAATATAAACCTAACATCGGAAAAGGAAAAGTATTATTAACGGAGCTAGATTGCTGGGATGAGATAAAAAAGGATTCTTAGATACCCCGTCCAAAACCAGAAGGAGAATGCATCCTAGTCTAGATTGGTAAGGAAGCCAATCAGGTCGTGAAAATTAGCGCCGACCTCGATGATAAGATGAAGGCAAAACTATCAACCTTTTTGAAGAATAATGCCAGCTTGTTTGCTTGGAAACCGGCAGACATGCCCAAGATAGACCCTAATTTTTCTACCATTGACTGGAAGTAAATCCCTCAGTAAAGCCAGTATGCCAACAAAGAAGGAAGATGGCCCCGAAACACTTACAGGAAATTGAGAGGCAAGTTGACGAGCTGTTGAATGCTGGGTTCATCCAAGACGTGAAATACACCCCTTGGCTTGCTAATGTGGTCCTTGTTAAGAAGCAGAATGGTAAATGGAGAATGTGTGTTGACTACACTGATCTTAACAAGCATAGCCCAAAGGATTTGTACCTCTCCCCAACATTGACAGATTGGTGGATGGTTCTTCTAGGTAATGCCACCTTTCCTTCATGGATGCATACTCTAAATATAACCAAATTTCGCTTTACTCGGGGGATCAGGAGAAGACTGCCTTCATGACTGAGCAGGCCAATTATTGTTACAAGGTTATGTCATTTAGGTTGAAGAACGTCAAGGCTAATACCGAGGGATGATGAACAAGGTGTTTGAGGAGCAAATAGGATAGAATTTAGAAGTATATGTCGACGATATGATCGTGAAGAGTGCTACTCCCAAAACGTACCTTCAAGATTTAGAAGAGACTTTCGCCCAATTAATGAAGTACAACATAAGGTTGAACCCCAATAAATGCACAGTTTGGAGTCTCAGTGGGAAAGTTCCTGAGGTAGATGTTATTTGAAAGGGGCATTGAGTTAAACTTGAAAAAATGTTAGGTATACTAGAGATGAAAATCCCTCAAAACGTAAAAGAGGTCTAGAAGTTGACCGGACGTTTAGCCGCACTAATGAGGGTTTGTAGCTAAATTAGTGCAAAATACCCTTCCTTTCTTCTGGCTTTTGAGGAAAGGAAAACCTTTCGAATGGCCGAGGAGTGTAGGCTGCATTTAAAAGGTTAAAAGAAACTTTGTTGTCCCTTCCCTTACTCACTAAACCCGAACCGGGCACAATGTTATACTTGTATTTGGCTGTTGCTGATGAAGTCGTGAGTGCCGCACTGATAAGGGAGACACCAGAGGGACAAAAATTGGTCTACTTTGTAAGCAAGGCCCTCTAAGGTGCTAAACCGAGATATCCAAAGACTGGAGAAGGTTGTGTTTGCACTTGTTATGGCAACGAGGCAACTCAGACTGTATTTTCAGTCGCATCAGATTGTGGTGAGGATGGATTAACCTATCCGACATATTTTACATAGACCTGAGCTAGCTAGTAGATGACAACTTGGGCTATCGAATTATTTGAGCACAGGATTCAATATGAGCCAAGACAAGCAATAAAAGCCTAGGCATTAGCTGACTTTATTGCCAAGCTAACTCCTGCAAATCCTACTTCTAAAGCTTTGACCTAGACTCTTTTTGTAGATGGGTCATCCAACAAAAAGGGTAATGGAGCTAGTATACTGCTGGAATCCATGAGTAAAGTTGTTTTAAAGAAGTACTTTAACTTTCACATTTCTTACCTCCAACAACTAGGCAAAGTATAAAGCATGTATAGTCAGGTCAGTGATGGCATCCGATATAGGCGCAACTTCTCTGTGTGAGTGTAATGATTCATAGTTGATGATCTCGTAGATTAATAGAACATACCAAGCTAAAGAGCCAATGTTGCAGAAATATCTGGCAAAAGTTAAAACTCTTATCATGAGTTTTGACAAGGTAGATTTTGTTTATATACCCCGTGAAAAGAACGTGAGAGCCGACATCTTGTCCAAGCTGGCAAGCACAAAATCCTACGGCAATAATAGGTCGGTCATCCAACAAACAATCCATAAGCCTAACTCGTCATGACAATAGAATCAAAGTCGAGCTGGATGACCCCAATTATTAACTACTTAAAGGAACACATCATCCCAAAGGATAAGAAAGAAGTAAGAAGGTTAGAAAGGTCAACTACACATTTCTGCATCATTAATGACAAGCTCTATCAACATGGCTTTTCCTAACCTTTACTGAGATGCTTAAGAAAGTCGAAATCTGAGTATATAATGGTGGAGATACATGAAGGATGTTGTGGACAGCACTTAGGAGGCAGGGCCCTAGCCAAGAAAATACTCAAAGCGGGTTACTATTGGCCGACGTTAGAGAATGACGTTATGAAGTTTACTAAAAAATGTGATAAATGTCAAAAATGCTTCAACATTCATCTCGCTCCCACTAAAGATCTAAGCATACTTACTTCCCCCTAGCCATTTATCTGATGGGGAATCGACATACTTGGCCCTTTCCCAAAAGCGCCCAGTCAGGTGAAGTATCTAATTGTGGCAATCAATTACTTCACTAAGTGGACTGAAGCAAAGGCACAAGCAACCATCACGGCCAAGAATGTGGAAAACTTTATATTCCAACAAATTATTTGCAAGTTCAAGATACCAAATGTTGTGGTGTTAGATAATGGCACACAATTTACAGATAGAAGTTTTTAGGAGTTTTAAACGGGTTGAAGATAAAGCAGCGCTTTACATCGGTTGAGCACCCCTAGATAAATGAGCATGCAAAAGCTACGAACTAAATCATTCTTTGTGGACTCAGAAGGTGCTTGGACAAAGCAAACGGATGTTGGGTTAAGCAACTATCACACATCCTCTAGGCATATCGCACAATCCCCCACTCTATCACTGAGGAGTCTCCTTTCTGCCTTACTTATGGCATGGAGGCAATAGAAATTGGAAGGGCCGACTTGGAGAGTGGTTAACCTGAGATTAGAAGATAATAATAGGTTGCTCCGAACCGAATTGGATGTTGCTGAAGAAAGAAGAGAGATTGCCGCAATAAAAGAAGTCACCCTAAAGAGACAGGTTGTAGCAAGATACAACAAGAAGGTTGTTCCTCATACATTTAAGCTTGGCAACTTAACGTTGAGGCAAGCCAACATTGGACAAAAGAATGCCTAGACAGGGAAAGCTCAGCTAAAAATGGGAAAGCTCTTATCAGGTTGCCTCAAAGACTGGCACAAGAGCATACATACTCGAAACGCTACTTAGGATTACCATCCCACGGACATGGAATGCGAGCAACCTCAAACGGTACTATAGTTGAGACATCTCAATAATGAAGGTTAAGTGATTCCTTTTACTTAATGTCAAGTAGCTTTTGATTGGCATAATGTAGGTGGGTCAAATTACGTACTATAATTCATAGATCTTGTATTATTTTTTGCCCCTACATGATTAATAAAATAAGAGTTTTTTAGCCTAAAAAGCAAAGTGCAGGTCAAAGAATATTAAAGCAAAGAAAAAAGCAAAATAAAGGCGATCAAATAAGGCAAGAAGATCATCACCCCATGTATGTGGATTTAATCCAACTAGGCTTTGAGATGATCAAGAAAAATTTCATCGAGACAATAATAAGGCAGGAAGGTTATCACCTTGTATACATGGATTTAATTCAGCCGAGGTCTGAGATGAACAAGCAAAAGTTCATCAAGATAACAAAAACAATAAAATGAACGAAGAAATCAAACTCAAAGTCAAGACAAACGGAGAGAAAGCAAAACCAAAATCACAAGTATTCTCAACAAAGTATGATAAAGCGACGATGCAACAAAGTATGATAAAGCACCAAATGTATACAATATTCGCAAAGTTATAAATCAAAAAGATAAACTAATTAAGCCATTCGAAATATATATTCTGTTTAAATTGTTCAAATCGCTCAAAAGTACATAAACTGTTCAAGTCATTCAAAAATACAAATTGTTCAAATTACTCAAAGATAAGTTAAATTGCAAAGAATTACAAATAAAACCGGCATTTCAACCCTTCAAAGTTCAACGTTGGTAGCACCAGCATCGGCAGCTCTGGCGTGAGAGGTACCAACGATCCCGGTATCAGGATCATCACCTAAAACCACAACCTCGCTAAAGGAGGGATTATTGGCATCACCTGTGGGGTCAATATAAAGTCGTCTGCAAGTTGCCTTTCAGTATCTTGCCTCTCAACATTTGTATCAGAATCGACACCAACCCCTGCTTGCTCTAGGTTGGCTCCAGCTTCTTCATCAGCATTTCCCTATGAATCAAAACCAATGTCGATAATAGTAGGACCTTACAGTCTGCCCAAGTGCATTCAATATTCAAATTTCACTAGAGAAGATAATGGAATTGTTCCATAGTATTTTTGAATGAAAGCTTGAATCGACTCCATCCAACGTCAACTGCATTTGTTAACATTCTGACTGGGAGTATGCCATGCCGACCTCGAGCTCTTTCACCTTGCTTTCAAGCTCTTCAATCTTGACCTTGGACATTTTGACCTAGGAGGACAAGTTTAACTATAATTCCAAATATTTAGTGTCAATAGCAGTCAATTTTGCTCATAAATCAGCCTCAACCCTCTTCAATCGTTTCTTTTCCAACTGCTCCACTATGAGCTATTCCTCAAGCTTGGCTATTCTTTTCCGATCTCCTCTTAGCTCAATGGGCACCTTCCTTCGCTTGCTTCAACCAATTTATCGTGGCATTTTTCTCAATCAACAAGTCAAGCAGGTTCTTGTCACCAAAATTTTCCTTCATCAAGATATACTACAAGCAACCCAAAAACATATGTTGGAAAATGGGGGCCAATCCACCTAACCCGCCTGCATATCTTTTATCTCGCTTAGCACGGTCGCCTCAATGACAGAGGAACAGACTGACTAGGATTCGTCTCTCAGTCTCTTCAGCAGCAGTAAGGGTAGAATGGGCAACCCGTTGTTTCTTAGAAGGTGGCTCCCCTTGCAACTCATCTTTCGCAGTCCTTTTCTCAAAAGTCCGGAGCAGCGTGAGAAATACCGACTCCCTCAGCCTTTTCAGAAGAGATATCTCAGTAGGAATTGACATAGCATAGCGTCAGCCTCCCGAATCACTATTCCTTTGCCCATATAAGGGGCAAGAGAAGTAGAGGCCTTGGTTTTCTCTAAATCAAGCCGCTTTCTGCTTACCCTTAGCCCTTCGTGGCTCCTTCTACTTGGCCGCCTTATCTTGTTGAAGGGCTAGAACAAAATTAGCCATCTTTGACTTCACCATCTCTGCAAAGGAAAGAAGGCTCATTTACAGACTAACAAAAAAAATGAAATGAGTGGTGCATGCACAAACATGTTAACTAAAACTGCCTTGATACTCAGTAGAGTGGACCAAACGAGCTATCTACAAGGAATCCAACCTTGAAGATTTTTAACCAAGTCAGAAAAATGATCCCAGGCAATAATGGCCATAAGACTAGTACAAGGGAAACCGGGGTTCATTCACACTCTCCCCAGTCCCATGAACGACGAACAAAGCCTCCCAGCTTTCAACTTAGGGGGTAAAGAAAGAAGAACTTATCTTTGTAATCCTTGTAAGAATCTTGAAAAGGCCTCAATAACACTCGCTCCCTAAAGCTGTGAAATGAAATAGAAGAATATTTCTTCTCATAGAACTAGCTGGATGAGGTTGCAATAGTAGAGAAATAGATTAGAAGTGCAAACAACCTCCTCTCTGTTACGCAAATTTTCAAAGGCTATGACGAAGGCCTAGGAATTTGGGTGGAGTTGTGAGAGCGATAGGAAATTTAAAATTAACACTTGAAAATTGGTGAAAGGAAGCCTAGCCCGAAAGTGCTCGAAGAATGTTAGATACATAGGTAGAAAGTCGAGGTATAAATAACCAGCTTCTATGGCCGTAGTCTCGTCCAAGAGTGTCCCCATATATTCCTTAGGCCCTTGAGAACATATCCTGCCATCATCCTCTTGCGCCACTATATCAAAAATCATACCATTATCATCTCAACTCAACTCTAGATAGCCTAACAATACATCTAATTCCTCTTAGTTGAAGCAGGATCAAGTTCCAGCAACCTCCTTATCTACCCAATCCCACATCGAGATTTACTGCCTCATAGTATGCCTCTGGAGTGGTCTCCATGTTTCCTACTGCCTTCCCTATCTCTCTATCAAAAACACCAAAAGAATGGCCAGATGCTGCCAGCCTAGTAACTGGTTAGACGAAACTTCGGTGCCTCTTCTAACCGACGTAGCCATCTCAAACGTGCTTCCTAGACTAGATGGAATCCTCATCAAATCAGCAAATTGTACCCAAGCCCTAGCGTACTCTAGGACTTCGTTAAGACCGTATGGCATCCCCACTGACTTCAGGTGACTACGACACTTCTCAAGAACTTCTGGGCATATGGTGATTTCTAGTGGAGGTGGCTATTTAAGGTCGGCCATCATCGACCCTTCATCTCTCCTCCTCGCACTCCTCAACCTACCTTCACTACCAGGACGGCTATCCTCCCACGAGGAGCGGTATAAGCAATTAAAGAACCGACACAACCCCTAGCACCCCCACAACTCTCAAAGGACATTCGTTGGTCAACGGATTGAGATGAAGCGGAGGACTAGAGACCTGAACAACCAGTTGGCAGCAAAGCCTACCAAGGATGGAGCGTTGCATCTACACGAATCCATCTTTGATGAAACAAAGTAAAGATGGAAAAAATATGTATACGAACAATGCAACACAAAGAAGGAATTAATAAAGATAAAAGACATAATGAAGATATTACCTTAAACTGAAACGTAAACAGATATTGGAATATAGAGGAGGGGTGTCAGATAATGTTAAAACTTTTGCCAAAGAGAAATCACAAAGCAGACAAAGAGTTCTTGTGAAGGAAGAAAATGAAAGTAGTAGTAAAAGTAAAAACAAACGGATGAAATAATAGTACAAAATCCACAAGCCCATATCTTTATTAGGCCCAAATCCATGAATATTTAAAAACAAGTTTAAAAATTTACGTAACCACCTAAATCTCTTGGAATTTGAGGAATTGAGAAATTCAAGATCTTGATTCATTACGCATTTAATGAGCCTTAATCTTCTCAAAAATGAAGCGAAGCTGTCTGGAAAAGATGAAAAGACATCGGCTGAACCATTTGATCTTAAATAACCTTAAGCTGGCAATGCGTCTGCCAAAACATTACCAGCTTGGGGGCAACATCATCCGAAAGCCACTCCAAACGCTTAAGCTGACCCAAGCATCGTCAGCTTAGGGGCAACTGTTCTGGGGGGTTACTTGGATGCTAAGCCCTAAGTCGGTCTACTCCACTGCCTATCTTAGTTAACATAGCCACTTGTATCCTAAACAGTATTGCTCATCCCAGTCAGAGTTTTATGCTTACCCTAGCATGGCATGGAAAACACTTAATAAGGCACCCCAAACGCAAGCTTCCACGTGGCACCTAACCTTAATAGTATTTTCTTTCAAAACACTCTATATAAGAGCTCCACACCCATCAAGTACACATATACTCTCTCATTCTCACTCACTCTTGCGCCCTTACAGACTTAAGCATTGGAGTCCTTGCAGGTACCATCACCGAAGATGTCCATGACCAACATAGGAGCTCACTGGAAATTTTTCCTCGTGTTCACCACACAAATATATACATGTATGCATGTATATATACATACATACTATATATATGTGTGTGTGTGTGTGTGTGTGTGTGTGTGTGTGTGCGTGTTTCAAATAAGATCTTGAAACATTTTTTGAAAGATTAAGAGACTAAAAATAGTAAGAACAAAAGATCAAAAGAGAAACTTACAAAAATATTAAAACTTGTATTGAACTTCTTGAAGAAAGCTCAGAAAGATTACAAATGCACAAGATATTTTGTTTACAAGAAATGCATTTGGATTCTAGCCTCTGCCGAGTGAAGGGGAGGGGGAGTCTATTTATACAAAAGAAAAGAAAACATAATGATTACAACTTTTGAAAAAGAAAATACATTATTGCCTTTTACTATTTTCGGATGCTTTAATGATAAGGTACTTTCGACGCCACCTTTTTCGTTTTGTGTTGACTATTCCTGTTGACAGATTCTCTTGCAACTTTACCTGCTTTTGATGCAACTTTTCTTTTTTCTTTTATCTACCAATTATTTGAAGAATCCATAACAGTCATCTTCATTATCTTGCAGGTAATTGGTTTCACTACTAGGCAAACTTTCCTTTTAATCAGACGATTATCGTGAGTGTACCATTTTGAGATGTTCTTCAAACTCTTATTGAGATGTTGCGGAGGCTAATTCTGCCATTATTTTAGATTTTTGGGCTAAAAATAATGCTTCTTTTTCTCCACTTGCTTTTACTTTTGAAAGAAAATGTGGAGAGCTTTAAACCCATTCTTTTTTTTTCTTTTTTAATCAAATCAATACTGAACTTGGGCCACAATTTTATTCGTATTGATCTTGATAAAAATAGAATATCTACATTATCATACATTTTTGATGGGGTGTATTCCCAAGACATGATCTAGGTAATTCCTTGACTTGCAACAAAGGATATAAACCTATATTTGGGTACAAATGTGGTTTGATCTCTAAAATATTGATAAATTTCTTTAACTTCTTGTGGGAATATTATTGGTGTTGGTCCAAAGCTATAGAACCATTTGATAAACCATTTTAGGAATTTTAAAGAGATTCCTTTTTTAAACCAAAGGAACTAAGAATGTTGGCTGGGTTTAAGATATAACATATTGTTCCAGGCTTCAATGTAAGCAAAATAATTAAAGGTTTGAGGGTTAAAGACTCTTCAAAAAGATTTAGTTTGATAGAAGGGTTGATTCTAGTTTTGAGGGGAAAGGATGTTGACAATTTTTAGGCGAGAAAATAAAATATTTCCATCGTTATCTTTTTGGTGGTAGACTTCTACTGAATCTGTGTTTATAAGGATAAATTCATAAAAGATTCTTGTTTTACAGTCATCATAAGGTATTTATTAGAAGGAAGGAGGAAGATTTTTGTTGCTAAATCTTTAGGAGATATTTTGGACCATTCTTTTTCGATTACCGTTATTGGAATGCAGTCAGGTTTTTCTTGGTACAAGGTTTCAATTGGTTGTTTTGAAGTGAGGTAGAAGTATTGAAGTCATTTGGTTTAACCAAGGTGTTTTGATATTGTAAGGGGGTAAACTTATTATTTACAGGGACTAAAGGATTTTTAGTAGCTATTAGGGATTTTTCTTGGGAGATGGGATTATTTTTTACAATTTGGGATAAAGGTATTGAAGATTGAATATTAGGGGCACTTAGCCGTATTGTAGGGGCACTAGGCCGTATTGATCCAGAAGCTTTATTCGTTCCTAGTGGGGGACCGTATTGATCTTTGCTCATTGGCTTTATGCTCATTTCGAACCCTATGAAAACTCTCTTGTAAAAAATCTGTTAATGAATTATTGTCACCTTTAATATGCTCTATATCAAAATCAAAGCAAGATAATAATGCTTGCCATTTGGGGACAATATGTTTTGAAACAAGATTTTGAACATCCTTTTGTAAAACACTGAAAGCTACCTTGCAGTCAGTGTGAATTAAAAACCTTTTGTTAAACAAATCATCTTAAAACTTTTGAAGACATAAAACTATTGATAAAATTTCTTTTTTGACCATAGAGTACTTTTGATGAGCGGGATGTCAAATACTCGAATGATATCTAACTATATGTTCTTTGGAAGACTTTTGAGATATTTGTTTTACAATTCCCCTATGTCCTAGGTCTAAAGCATTTGTTTCTACTATAAGATGGCATCAAGATCTGGGATACTTAAACAGGGTAACTTTTTGACAATTTTCTTTATTTGACTCACAACTTAGGACATTTCAGGATTCCAAGTAAGAGGATTTTTCTTAAGCTTTTGTATAATAGAGCACTGATTATTCTAATATTGGGAATGAAATCTGCTACATAATTTACACAGCCTAAAAATTTTTGTAATTGTTCTTTATCTTTAAGTTCGCTTAGAAATTTTTCTGCGAACTCTAAAGATCTTTGTATTAGTGTTATTGTTCCTTGATATATTTCATATCCGAAAAATCTTGTTTTTGTTTGGAATATTTTCATCCTTTTTGCTAACACAACCAAATCATTTTCTTTTATTATTTCTATAAAGTTGTTTAAATGATTTATGTGCTGATTAATTCCTTTTGAAAATATCAGTACATCATCTAGATATACTATTGTGAATTCCATGTATTGATAAAAAAATATCGTTCATAATGTTTTGAAATTCGCTAGGAGCGTTTTTTAATTCTTGTGGCATTACATTCCATTCATAGTGTCCAAAGGGATCTACAAAAGCGATTTTGCATCTATCTCCCTCTGCCACCAAAATTTGATAGTATCCTGACTTCATATCAAATTTAGAGAATATTGTAGCTTCATGTAACCTTTTAATTAAATTTGTTTTATTGGGTAAAGGATATTTTATCCATTTTAAGACTTTATTGAGTGGTTTATAATTAATAACTAATCTTGGAGCTCCTCGTTCTAATTTTGAGGCATTTAATACATAAAATCCTATACAACTCCAAGGAGATTTTGATGGACTAACTAATCCTTTATCTAAATATTCTTGTATTTTTTTTTTTTTTACAATATTCTAAATACTGTTGGTTTATTTATATTGGTTTTGCCTTTGTTGGGATATCTTTTTCAGTAAATCCTACTATATAGGGTAGTAATATTTCGTACTTTTTTCTATTCCAAAATGCAATTGGATTTACTTCACAAATTTCGTTTTCTATTTTCTCTTGAAAAATTTTATTTATTTTTTCAATATTGGGATTTTGAAGCTGTAATTCTACTCTTTTATATTGAATTTCTTTATTTAACACTTTTTTCTTTCTACTAAATTTATTTGGTGTATTGAAGACTCTTTAAGTATGTTTAATTCTCTTGATCTTGGTGATTTTATAAATTCAAAAGATACGTATTTCCCTATTGTTGTTGCTACTAATCCTTTTTCGATTACTTTAAAAGGATATAGTTAAGTTAAAAATTGTGTTCCTAATATTAAAGAGGCATTCATATATTTTACTAATACAAAATATGTGTTGTAACATATTTAATTCTTACAAATTTTTGCATTTGATAATTTGTATTGAATATTCATTTTTGATCTGTTTGCACTTGTTACTCCTTCTATTGTCTTGTCGTAATATTTTGTTGGTATTAATCCTTCTTATATAGAATTTATATCTGCTTCTAAATCTATTAAAGCTATCATGTTGAATTTCTCTTCTTTTATTACTAATGTAACTTCACAATGCCATTTATGAGTGGTAATTACACTTAGTAGATTAATATAGTTTTGAGACAATGTTCCTTCATCACTCTGTATATTTTCTTGAGATTTTAATATTTCTTTTCCTTCTAATTCTAATAGTCTATATTCTAATGAAATATCATTTTGTTTTAACAATTGTATTTCTTTTTTAAGATTTTTAATTTCATTTTGTAAATCTATTATTGTAACTTGTTCATTAAGTTTTTTAAAATCTATTGTACATTTCTTTCATATCTTTTCCTGTTTTTTTTGTTCTAAATTCTTCATCTCTTTTTACTAAATTACTTAATTGTTATAAAAATTCATTTTTTTAATGGAGAATCTTCTAACTTATCTATTATTGATATTAGTGTGGTAGTTTGGTCTCTGGTTAACATGTTGCTTTTACAATTAATGCAACTACATAATCTTGGTCCTAAATAATATTCATCTTCTGATTCTTCTTCGTTTTTGTTGTGGTTTCTTCTGATTGGTATATTACTTCACCTTCACATTCTTCTTCTTTAGAAGAGGAATCTTCAGGTTTAGAATAGATTAAAATATTAATAAGACTTTCTTTAAGTTTTTCATCTATATCTAATTCATTTATTTTTTGTTGTACTTTACAGGTATTGGTGTAATGATCTATTCTTCTACACTTCTAGCAAGCATTATCTTTTTTAAGATGTTTTTAGAATTTAGGTTTCCTTTTAGGTTTTTGAGTTTGTTGAGAAGTATTTTATTAAGGATAATTTTTATTATTTTGTCTCTTGTAAGGTTTTCCATATCCTGTGTTTTGTATCTTACCTTTTTTCTTATTTTGAGCACTAGGTGCCTTAACTGTTTCTATATCATATTACTAACAGAATGTTCCTACTTCTCTTTTATTGATTAATTTTTCTTTTCTCATTTTATCTTGAAGTTTAAAATCTGTACATACTTGTATTCTTGTGTCTACTATTATATTGTGAATTTGACCATAAGTTAACATATCATAAACTATTAGGTGTCCACAATCTTTTTGTAAAATTATTTTTGCTTTTTCTAAAAATAATTTTGGTAGTCCTACTGTAAATCTTTCTTTCTAGAATCTTACGGATCCATCTTCCCTAAGGGTTACTTTATATAAAAATGTATCTTTGTACCATCTATAATTTGACATTGTTGGACAATATAAGTTAGCTAATTGACTAGTTGCTTTCTCTTTAAATATATTGGGATCTCCTACAAAGTTTTGTATTATAGTATATATTAGTGTTGACACTGCATCTTCTTCTTGGGTTTTGACTTTACACTATTTAATATTAAATTTCTATCATTTTCACTGCATAAATTATCCCACCAACCTTTTAATTGGCCAGTGAATCCTTGTATTTTGCTATTGTTGTATTTTTATTTGATAACCTTTTAGTTTTATAAGCTATTGCTGTCATAGACATTTGGCATGTTACATCTAATATTGCTTCTTCACTTAATCCATCCATATTTCATTCTATTATATATGATCCTGTAAATGAGTTTTGAACAAATTCTCTTCTTTCTTCAAATTGAACATCTGCAAGAGTAGGTCTTGGATAATAATTTCTAAGTTTTGGATAGTTTTTTATCTTATTTAAAGTTAAATCTTCTTTTTCTATCGTATTTATTTAAGGGTTATCTAATTTTAACTTTTCTAAGCTCTTTTTAAGTTCTTCTACTTCAATTCCTGCATCACTATCAAACTTTATTGTGTCTAATTATTTTTGTGGAACATTTATTAGTTTATAAATAGGTTTTATTGGAGTTTTTAATATTTTTTATTAGATGTACTTGGGATGTCTATCTAATTTTGATTTTCTATCCTAATTAATTGTTTTGACATAGTTTCTAACATTATAGTAGAGTAATTTAATTGTTGATGTAATTTTTTAATATCTTTTTTGTCTACTGGCTTTTCTTCTTCTACTCCATCTTTATACGGAGTTGCTTCTATTTATAAATCTTTAGAAATTTGAATAACAATTCCTTGTTGAGGAAGATACTCTGATTCTATTATTTGATTACAAGAAGTTTTCCAACTTGTAGTTTTCTTCCTTGAAGGGTTTATTTATTTTGATTCTTTAAAAGGATACTCTATATTTTTTTTTTCACAATATCTTGAGAACCAATGAAAGAAGTACATATTGATTTCATTTTCTTCCATATATTGATAGTATATTTTTCTATACTCTATTGTTTGTTCTTCAATAAATGCTGGCAAGTACGATTCTCGTCTATCTTTATTGTAGGATGCCAAAAAGTCTTCCCTAATCCATTCTTTATCTATTTGGAAAGGTTTCTCTCTTGTTAATATATTTAATACTTGTGAAGCTTTAGGTGAGTATTAAGGAGATTTTGACTTTGATTCTTGATAAATGGATCTTGATATTCGTGGAGTGCTATTATCTAATCCTCTTAAATCTAGATTTATTGTAGATCCATCTATTGAATGTCTTGAAGATTGCCCTTTTATTATCATAGGACTTTCTTGCATATATAATGATGAAGATCTATTTAATCTTAACCTAATATCATTTCCTTCTTGGATTATTTCTCTTATTTGAGTGTTGTATACCTTTTGTTCTAGAATTATATCTTTTAATAACCAGTTTTCTAGTAATTTTCTTATAACTTCCTCATGACTTAGTCTTTTAGGAATTTGTATTGAGGATTTCCTAAGATTTGCTTCTACTAATATTGTTTCATCTTTTGGAGAAGATCTTAATGCTTTATAATTATAATCTATTTTTGTAATTTTATAGTAAATTCTGTAAATTATTTGTATTGTACCAATGACTTCATCCATAACATTGTCTGGTATTTTAACATATAACTTTATTGCATCACAAGTCTTCTCATTTCTTAAATTCATTGACAAGTTTGGGTAACATTTAAAGAAAGCATGTTCATCATGTAGATTGCTTTCAAGTATTACAATTACTGAATCATTAAACTTTTTAGTCTTACGTCTCTTAATAACATAAGTATTGGGCTATTAACTCCTAATCGATAATTAGGTTTTGCTACTACTTGTACTAACCCTAAGTATATAAAATTATATCCCTTTTTTATATGCTCATCTATCAATGATTGTTCTAATATGTTAATTACCTTTTTGTTCTTTGTTTCTAGATAACTATATTCTAATATATGTATTTCTTCTTGGGGTGTTGACCATAAATTATGTTTTTTATAAACTTCACACTTATTGACCACAAGTATTGACCAATTATGTAAAGAGTTTTCTATTTTTTCTAATTTTAATTATATATATATATATATATGTATGTATGTACGTATATATGTATGCATGCATGCATATACTTATATATGTATTGTGTAACGACCCTCTGTCACTACAACACTACATAAAAGATTTTACTTCATGAAGTTATTCAGTCATTTATATTAAATATCATCACAATCATCGTCCCATATGTAAAATATACATATATGATATAGAATCAAGCAAAATATAAATCAATTTATATATATATATACAACTCTGTAGAGTATACAAAATTCAAAGTTCCCTATAACTGGTCAGCTATAAAACATATACATCAAATCCAAAAGTAAACTAAAAGAGCTTCTAGAAAAGCTCTACTCAAAACAAAAAGGGTTTTCCACAATCTCCATCTGAGACCTCTCTCATCAATTCTGAGAAACTGGATTTGTAGACGGCTCTCCCTCTGCTCCCACGCCAAGATGACGTGATCATCACAATCACAGCAACACGGTAACAGCAACAAGACAACCCAACAACAACATAACAAGGCAAGGATAAGCTTACTTAAAATAATAACTATAACAACAGTATAACCATAACAACAACAACCTTCAACACAACAACATGCCTTATATCAACAATACCTTTATCATTACCATCACTAATCATAACAATTTCAAACAGCCACAATAAATCAACCACAACAATAATACTGCCTCCGCTACTAACACCTAACACCACCACAATAACAATTGCCAAGTACTTATAGCAACAACAACATCGAATATCCATAATGACAATTTCATCATCATACAAGTTTGGATTCCCATTTCATCAGAAAATGAGTTTGTATACATACAACACATCTCATCATAATACATTTAGAGTTCTCAACGTCTATGTACAGTTATATATAAGAGCATTCATACAAAGAATTCTCAACTCAGGACCTCCACGTCAAATCACAATCATCACCACTATGTTAATGCATGATGACACGACCTCTGAGAGATATTCAACATTCTAAGCGTAGACACTAGGGTGGACGGCCCATCTGAGTTACTACTCTGGTCACCGCTTCGGCCATCGAAGCTCCACTCGGGTCACCATGCAGGGCCCATCAAACTCCACTCTGGCACCTTTCCACTTACATCCTAACCACATCACGGCTTGAGGCCCACACAACCTCAGGCCAACCACATATGCATACCAAGTGCATAAGTCACCACAACAACTCAAACACAACCATGCAATAAAAGTATCCATATGTACATGTATATCAATACATCATCACACAACCATCCACTCAACAACAACAATCACACAGTCATATATATATCAACCATATCACCACGTTTCCTACTTAGCACCATGTTGTGGTCCAACAATCACTACCCACTCCATGCAGGCCCAATCTAGCCTCTTGCATGGTCAACAGGTAATATATTTCATTATCATAACATTCTACCACTAGTGGAGGTTTCTATTTAAATAACCTTCCATTCAACTATTACCTTTCCAACAAATTATCAACCAATTCACGACAATAATAAAGTATGCAAATAGCCATGTTTGGAATGGTAATAACAACACACACAAACAATAACAAATCTTATGAATCTAGGCACACATGACAAGTATGTTTTTCTTTTAAGGCTAAACATTTTTACAATGCTTCAAAGGATGACATCTAAACATGTAATCCAAAGAAATCAATCACATTTCACATTCTTTCTTAGACCCAACTCTCTCAGAACAAAATTTTCAAATAATTCACTCACAAACAACATACCGCCCAGTGGCACAACTACTACCGCCTGACAGCATGATACTTGAGACCCATTTCTTTTTGCTAATTGAATGTCGCCCGGGGGGACCAGAATGTCACCCGGCGCCGTTCTTCTCAGAACCAGTTTCTGGGCTCGGGAAGAACCTGCCCAGCGGGAGGAGCCGTCGCCAGCAGGGGTACAACGCGAACAGGGATATATGGGATGTGATTCTTCAATTCCTTGAGTTTTAACTGCTATACAACCATTCCAAATCAATTCTAAACACTTTCAATACATTTCTAACCGATTATACGACAATTTTAGCCATAAACAACCTCAAATCTCAAAATTCCTTTTTGAAACCCATTTTTCCCAAAACTTACATACACAAGATTTTCACCAAAATAATCAATTCCAAAGTGTTAAATCTACATATCAACGACCACAAACATGAAATTAAACAATAATAAGCTTCCCTTACCTCAAAAGCTTCCAAATTTGAAAGTTAGGGAAGATGAGAATATAAGAGAAAAGACTCTTGAGCCAATCTTCCAAGAAATCCACCCTCCGCACTCAAGAACACGAAATCGGGGTTGAGAAACCTCTAACACCCTAACTAACTCGAGAAATCTCGAGAGAAATAGAGAGAGGTGAAGAAAAAGAGAGAAGGGACGAGAAGAAGTGAAGAGAGAGAAGGAGAATGTGAGAATGAGGGGTCCTCCCCCCTTTCTCCTCCTTTTATAATCCGAGCTTCTCAGAGCTCTCGCACGGACTTTTGGTCAACTGAGACCCAAATCTCACCCAACCACTCGTTTTGTCCTAAAACTGATTTAACTCAACTGTTTTTCTCTCAAAACCCAAAATCACTCTTACAACATATCCAAATTGACTCAATCACATATCTCAAACTTCTTAAGTTCAATCCAAAATTCAAACAGAAAATACACAACCATCATCATATATTACATATCATACATCAAAACAATTCCATTTATTTCTTTTAATCACCTAGATTACATATGTAAGTTCCACTTTTAGTTATTAAAACACTTAATCATGCATTAGGAAAAACAAGATGTTACATATTGGAGATCAAGTTGCTCCAAGAATAACTCTTAATAGAGTTACTCTACTCAATAACCCTTAGTATATATTAAATTTTAATGATCCAAGCATGAAATTAAAAGATTTAGTTAAGTAGATTAAGTCTACAAATTTTTATAAAGTTTAAAAACTATTTGATACTTTATTAAAAAAAGTCCCACCAACAAAAAAAGCACTTCGACTTTCAAATTCCTACTCCCAAGCCCAAGATAACATGGACAATGATCATGAAATCAACACACCACTAAGTTTGCATCTTCATTTTCTCTTATTTTCCAAACACCTTTTTTTTCATTATGAGATGCAAACAGTAATTAATTAACACTTTCCTTTGGCATTCACATATTCATTGATTTTCAATTAAAAAGCATCACAACAACGCCATCACCTCTGAGTCAAAGAACTGATCGAACAACTATAATTCTCTAATTGAGCTGGTACAAGTCACACACACACACGCGCGCACACAAACTTTTGCACCAAAAGGGGAATTTGAAACGTTAGGCGTGCACCACAATTTTAAACTCAAGAAACTAAAACAAATGTTATTCAAAGAAAGATTTGAACCCAGATCCTTTAGGAGCTCAAAATGATTAAAGTATTAATTTAGTAAATTAATAACAAATATATTTTACATACAATATATTTTGTATAAAATTTACAAATTCAATCTATACCAATTCATATTGCCATTGATTCAACCAGTAACCCATTGACCCAACATCCTGACCAAGTCAATGATCGATCTGATTCTGATTTGGGTACCATCAAGAACCACTTTTAGCGACAGTGATCTCAATGTCAATTACTATGGTTCTGGTGGGACACCAGATAGTGTAGACGGTGATGAAGCATGTGTTAATGAAGGGGAACACTGAATGTAGGCATGTTCAATGTGAAATAGCACATGACTTTTTTTTAATTGGGTTTTAATCTCATCCATTAGATTTTTTTAATTGTGATCAAATGGTTGAAATTGATGGTTCTCATTTCTCATTATAAGAGGTGTTCTTATATGAAACACCCCCTATACATACATATATATTTGAATCGGCATGACTGAATCCATGTATTGTACATGAATAAAACTCAGGTAGCATAAAGCAATTATATGATATTAATGCAAGCAATTAACTGAGTAACATAATTGAATTAGAGCAACAGGTGCAAAAAAAAAGTAAAAGAAGCATTACAATACACACATGACATTGATTAGGATTTTTTATGCGTTTTGATTTTCTTTTTGTGATACTCACAATGAATTCATCCAAACAAGTTGATAAAGGAAAAAAAAAAAATAGAAAGATCTTTTACCTAATTGTAGAGTAGGTGTGTAGAATTAAAAGAAAGAGATGACCAAGTATTGTACTATCTTCAACAAAGACAAAACAAATTATGTGTGATGAGAGAAAGAAAAGTCTGGCAACGACAGAAAAAGAGGGAATAAGAGAGTAGGAAAGTTTCAAGGGTTTAGGTGAAATTGTTAGATGAGTGTGGTATTTGTATATCCTACTAAAAAATTACACGAAATCCATCTTACAAAATAATTCATCGAAATTTGTATATTGTTTATATACCAAAAGACTTTTTATAAGTTGTAAAAAACGTCAATCGAATACCACAAATTTTGTTACCTTCTTTAAAAAAATCCTATTAGTGTTGATTGAATACCACAAGACATTTTTTAAAAAAAAAAGAAGTCATTTAAAATCTTTTTAAATCTCAATCCAATACATTCCCCTAAGTTTGTTGACTTTGATAATAACCACCCTAAAAGTCACACCAAAACTTATTTTTAATTGGTTGATAATGTGAAATCTTGTATACTGACAGTGTATATCCATTAATATTAACTACTTTATATATAAACTAAGGAGTTTAATGGGCATGCATTGTCAATATAAAAGTTTTTATATTGATAACCAATTTAAAATCATGTTTAGCATGACTTTTAAGGTAATTATTATCAAAGTCAATAAACTTATCATATATGGTGGTTGTGATTGGATGATAGTGTAAAAACACTTCACATTGTCAATTCATATCCTATTTTCTCTAAACTAGGGGATTTATGCCTCTTTTAATTTTTTTAAAAAATAAAAATAAAATAAAAGAAAGAGAGGGTGTAGGGGTAGTTTAGACAATAGTTAAATGACAAAATAGTAGATAATTTGTGAGTAATTAAAGGGTATAATAGTCCAATAAAAAATATAGACAAAAAAAGGTATCTTCTTTGTTATAGTTATATATAGTTATAGATTATAGGAGGAAGAGAGGCACGGACATCTAAAAATAAAATAAAATAAAAGAGAGAGATTGTAGTAGGTTATTTATAGAGTAGTTAAAGGGTAAAGTAGTGGATAGTTAGACTAATTAAAAGATATAATCTACTCTATATATTAAATGAGAACAACTATGTTGAACAAGAGCATTTTTAGGTGCTATTCTTCAATAAGAACGTTTTTGGCTGCTATTCTTCAATGGGAGTGTTTTAGATATTTTTTAACCTTTTATCTCCTTTAGTCTATCATTTTTAATATCTTTAGTTCTGAATTAAATTTCAATATTTTTTCAAAATAAATTATTAATAATTGAAAATTAACACTGTATTACAACAATTGTTTATTATAAATTTAAAATATAATCTATATGTTCAAAAATATTTATTTATTACAAATTTTAAGTATAATATAATTTATATATTCAGAAGTATTTATTTATTATAAATTTAAATTATATAAAATAAATATTTATTCTTGTGTAATACACAGGTTAAAATACTAGTAGTCCAATAAAAAGTGGTGATCAAAATAAGGTATCCTCTTTATTATGGTTATAGAATAGATAAATTAGAATAACTATCTTCAACTAAAGTGAGTTATTTTTCAATTTTTCAATGAGAGTGTTTTTAGGATCTTTTCTTTAATGTGAACATTTTTAGAACAAATTTTTAACTTATTATCTCTTTTAATCTATCATTTTTATCTTTATTTCTAAATTAAATTTTAATATTTTTTAAAAAATATCAATAATTAAAGATAATCTTGTATCACAATACAAATTGTTTATCATAAATCTACAATATAATATATATGTTTAAAAATTTTTATTTATTATGAATTTTAATTATAATATAATTTATATATTCAAAAGTATTTATTCCTTATAAATTTTAGTTATATAAAATAAACATTTATCATGCATATTACATATGCTAAAATACTAATCTAAAATATAATTTATATGTTTTAAAAATATTTATTTATTACAAATTTAATTATAATAAAATTTATATATTAAAAATATTTATTTATTACAAAGGTTAAATTACTCTTTTAGTCTCTTTTTTACTTAAATTATTCAATTTGGTCCATCTATTTTTATAGTGTTCAATTTAGTCCTCTAATCCTTCTATCCCTCTTTATATATAAATTAAAATAAATATCTTGAATTGCCACTCTTTAACGAAGGTATTTTTAGGAGCACTTCTTCAACAAGAGCATTTTTAAGATTTTTTCTTAATTTCTTATATCTATTAATCTATTATTTTCAATATCTTTAGTTTTAACTTGAATTTAAATATTTTTTTAAAAGAAACTAAAATAATTAAAAATAAATTTGTATCATAATATAAATTAATTATCATAAATCTAAAATATAATTTATATATTTAAAAATATTTATTTATTCGTATAAAAAGTATTTATTTATTACAAATTTTAATTATAATATATAATATATTTTATACATTGAAAAGTATTTATTTATATTATAAATTTAAATTATATAAAATAAATATTTAAAAATGTTTAATGGTACCCTTTCGTTTAAATTGATAATAACAACATTAAAGGAAGTTGACTTTGAAATAAGAAAAAGCGCAAAAGAAGGGGGGTTGAATTGTGCGTTTAAAAACTTTTTTAAAATAGGTAGATCAATCTGAAAAACGTTTTCAAGCGTAGGGATAAAAAGAAGAGAACATAGAAAGTTTTATACTGGTTCACTCAACCTAAGCTACGTCCAGTCCCTTCACCTAGAAGGTATCCACTAACCAACCTTAGGTTACAAGTATTGTTCGCGACCTCTTCAGGCTTTACAACGCAATCACCCTAGATTGTTTAACCCAAATATTCTTTTACACTAAGTCTCTCTAGGCTTTCACAACACAACAAGTGTTTAAAAAAATTAACTCACGTAGTGAGGATTTGAAAGGTTAAGCTCAAGATCACTTTGAAGATTTTTACAAGATTTTTGCTATCGTCCACTGGGCGTTCTATCAGAGTATTACAAAAGTCTTTATGTTCTTATTCTTTTTCTACGTCTTTTCTTTTTCACAGTCTTCGCCTTTTTTTTTTCACTCCTTTGCTTCTTCGTTGGTGCATATATATATAGTCTTCAAGGAAAAGATCCGTTGTAGAAGACTTTGACTTCGTTATGCAATGAGAAGCATGCAAACTATCCTTTCAGAGAGGTCAGGCACGACAACTTTTAGACTTGCACTAAAAAGGAAGGTGTAGGACTACGCTGACAGTCTGCTCTTCTGAACATTCTTCATTTGTCTTGGCAGCTTAATAAGTTTACTTGCTTTATCTATTCTGCTGCGCTTTTGCACTGGAATGGTGTTGATGCTATTTAATGCTTCAAACAAATTTGAACGTTAGTTCACAGAAGTAGTAATATGTTAGTTTCAAGGGAGACTTAGCATAAATCAAATTGACGTTCAAACTAAAAACTTAGCCATTTGAATATATGATCTTGGAGGCTTGTATGAGTTTATTCATTAGACGGTCACCATCGGACGGTCGCCTTCAGTTTGTTCAACTGGACGGTCCTCTTTGGCGAGTCTTCTGGACGGTCTTTAGCACATCTTATGGATGGTCTTTAACACGTCTACTGGACAGTTCTTTTTGGCAAGTCTTATGGACGATCTTCTTAGCTGTGACAGGGTTAGTCTATACGCGCAAACTTGAACATTAATAAGCTTGTTATCTTCAAAACATTGAGGATTTAGACACTTTTACGTCTTTGGTTCCAACAGACTTGACACATGACGTGTCAAATTGTGAAAATGGACATGTGTTCAACGACACTACCACTGTTACTATTAAACAGACAAAAGGACAACATTGAATATTTTAAAAAATTAGAGGATCAAATTGAATATTTTAAAAATATAAGGACCAAATTGAATAATTTAAATAAAAAAAAGACCAAAAGAGTAATTTAACCTATTATAAATGTTAATTATATAAAAAAAAGTTTAATGACTATACACTATTAGTATAAACTTTTACATTGTCAATCAATCACAAATCACCCTTGGTATGAGTTTTAAGATAGTTATTGTAAGAGTCAACAAACTTACTATACATTTTGATTAGTAATTGAATAACGGTGTAAAATTGTTTTACACTATCAATACATAGTCTATTTTCTCTAAAAAATATTTACCCAATACATTATACAGAAGAAAAAATAAGCCATGCACTAATAATGTAAAACAATTTTATACGGTTATCTAATCACAAACCACCATATAAGTTTGTTGACTTTTATACTAATTATCTTAAAAGTGATACTAACAGTGTTTTTTAATTGATTAATAATATAAAACTTTTTATATTAACAATACATAACTATTAAATTCTACTTTGTATATGATAAATAATAAATAATGAACAATAAATAAATATAAAAACTTAAAAAATATAATTATTTATTTATTTGATATTAATAATTTATTTTTTTATAATTATAATTATTCTCGTATCTAAATCAATCAAACAAATAACCAGACGCAAGCTAGAATGGGAAAGCCAGCAATATCCTCCACCGTGGGAGACTTTTTTGTCACCGTTGCATTTTTAGTATCAAAATGGAAGGTCCAGATCGATGTATGTGTTACTGGGGTTAGTAGGTATGCTTCCCTTTTTCTTAAAAAAAAATCCACGTGGACAAAGAAAAAGGGTCAGCGAACAATCACGTTAGGTCCCCCTACAGCCGCGAGGTTTCCGATCTCCATTCGTCTCCCTTCATACGATCTCCGTTCAGTCATTTCGATCTGCGTTCGTCCCTTTTCTTGTTCACATGTTGAACCCTGAAACAGGTCAAGGTACTTTTTTGTCAGTTCACACCCCGGTCTGAAGCTGACTGGCCGGAGCATTTGAAACCATGTTGATACTACAAATCCAACGGTGACGAGAAAGTCTCCCACGGTGGAGGATATTGCTGGCTTTCTCATTCTAGCCTGCGTTGACCTAACGGTAAATTGGGGTTTCCTATAGGCCAGGCCAGGGCTAAAACGCATGTGTCAAACCCAAAGCATGGCCAAGCCAAACACCGGTAAGTAACCCTTCGGATCCTATGGACTTGATTATGAATGCGGCGGTGGAAGAGATATGTGGTGAGATTGAAGATGCAGTCACTCTTGCAGCCCTATGGGCGAAGCTTGAAGGCTCACCCTCTCTTTCATCCTCCAATCTCCATCTCTCTCCTACCCTCAAAAGATCCATATGGACAAACCTCCTCCGCATTCCCACTCTCCGCTTTGAACCACAGCCCTCTTCTTTGGAACTGGAGGATGCCGAGAACCTCAATTTAAAGATCTTTGCCCAACAGAGCCTTGCCGACAACTTCGTTGGTCTTTACGATTCCCAATCCCTCCAACATGCCCAAATGCGTGTCCTTCACCTTCTTGCTAATGCTAAAGCCAATGGCATCACTCAAACTCAGCTCGCTAAACATTTGCACATTGATGCAAATAACTTCCATTATGTGTTGAGGAGTCTTGAGTGTCAAGGCTTAATTGTCAAGCATTCTGCTATTGAGAAGAAGAAACAAATCTCCACTCACGGTGAATCCAAAAATTATCCATGCATCACTACGCATTTGGTATACTTACGTCGCTATGCCAAACAGCTTGCCTCTCATCAAAGGTTTGAATTTGAAATTACCAAATTCGACACCCCAGACGATGACTATGAGGATGTAGATGGAACCACACTTCAAACAGATGTTCATCTTAAAGATTATACACCTCAAATGAAAGCTATTTGTGAAAAACTCGCAAAAGCCAATGGCAAGGTTCATTTTCGATCAATTCTCTTTAAAGTTACCAACCAACTAATCTCATCATTTATGCTCATGTTTTATTGTAATCTTTTTCTTAAAGGTTCTTCTTGTGTCGGGTGTTAAGAAGGATCTTGGTTACTGTGGATCGCGTCCAAGACAAAGGGCTTGGAGACAAGTATGCTTTCTGACTTTCAACTTTCCAAAATTATAATTATGTCTTCTGCTGCTATGTCCAGATTGCCTTACTGCTCTTGTGTGACCAGATTTCTCAAAGGTTGAAAGCAGATGGTATTGTGGAGCAGTATGATGCTAAGGTGAACGGCAAGGTTAGTTAGTTTACACTGTATCCGTTGCTTTTATACCTCGTTTTGTTTGATGAATGGTGATTTTAGTCTCTGCTGCAAATTGGAATTGTCTCAACAATGTCTTTCTTGGCAAGCATTAGAAATCTACTTCTCCTTATGGGAAGCAAATTCAACTTAACAGTCACATTATTCTGTCAAAAATAAATAAATAAACAAGCAGTCACACTAAGGATAAATACAGATTGTTTGGGTTTGCATTGTATCCTCTTCATCCTTGAATTTCTAAGTAATGGCATCTTTTTACTGTTGCGAGACAAGAAACAAGAATGAACCTGATTGATTTGTAATTGCCTGAAAACATAAAATATGGTTATTTGGTGGTTCTGTATCTTAACACAATCCTTTCAAATAACATGGCTGTGATGACAAATTCTCCACTATTCATGCCATGAGATTAATATTGACTGTCTGAGTAACCAAACCTCTTTTTTCAGCTCCCATCTTTCTGCCTTTTAGATTAGTATAGATTAATCTATCTCATGTTTATACCCCATGTTTACACTGTCAAATGGTGCTCTTTATATCAATTGAATATTTTGTACTTTGTACCATCAGCCAATCCCCCTCCTCCGCGCCCCCCCACCCCCCCCAAAACCCTTGATCATAAGTTGGAATAACTTTATTCTGATGATAATATAGATGTAAGTCTTTACTTGTTCGCAGATTGAGGCTTGCCTGCGGCTTCTTGACCCAATAACTACTGGATCTGGAAATGAAGATAAAAAGTTGAACTCCGGGAAAATATGTCAAGTTATTGATCAGCTTGTGGAGCTTCCCATTGAGCATCAAATTTTTTATATTATTGATGCTGCAGGATCTTGTGGCATTACTTTGAAGGAGGTACACTTTTGATTCTTATATTCTCTTCTAGACATACGGAAAAATGTCAATTCCAGGAAAAGAGAAGGAATTAGCAATAAATTAATCATTGATTTATATTGGTTGGGACACTGATGAATTGAGATGGGTCAGAGGTGGGCTATTTCCTTCTAGAAGCACGTCCTTAAGCTTACTGATGAATTTTATATTTAAATTTATGTTGTTGTTTAGGGAAGATTTGAGAGGAAATATTTTGCTATGTAATTTGTGGTTTTTATTGTAGTACTGGCAAGAAAATGGTTGCAGTGAATTTCTATGAAGTGAGATATAGTTGTAGAGATGATGGTAAGGGTGAAGTTAGACCGTTTGAGTGAATTGGTTGTGTCATGTAAATGCTCTTTTGGCTTGAAGCATGGACAAGGCACAGGCTCACCCAAACCTTGTGATGCAGTTTCACTGCATTCTTAGTTCTGTCCATGCAATGTAGTTCTTGTTGTCAGGTATAGATGTTAAATGATTAGGGGGCTTGGTTGGGTTTCTATACTAAGGTTGATAGCCTAAAAAGCATGTGATGTCTTTATTCATATTAGGGATACATGTATATGTATAGGTTTTTCATTGACTGTAACACTGTTGTAATGTTGTTTTCTTGTTTACGTTTGAGCCTGGGCCTTTAGTTATGTTTGGGCCCATTGTACTTTTAAGGCCTGTCTATATAAAGACAGCCTTCTCTTTATAACTGTGTGCAATAATAATAATACTTTTCAGATTCATTTTCTCTCTCATCACTGAACTTTATCATGGTATCCAGAGCGTGGTTCAATTTTGAACCCTAGAAGGAACTCTTTAAGATGACAGGAACCCAGCTCCGCATGAGCACTGCCTATCATCCACAAATGGATGGGCAAACGGAGGTTGTCAACAGATGCTTGGAGGTGTATTTCCGCTATTTGACAGGTACAAAACCAAGGCAATGGCCTTTACACTTACCCTGGGTTGAGTTTTGGTTCAACACAAATTGTAATGCTTCCACCAAGATGTCCCCTTTTAGGGCACTATATGGCCAAGACCCTCCCCCCTTGTTAAGAGGGACCACTATCCCCTCTCGAGTTGAGGAGATAAATCAGCTCACTCATCAAAGCGACACATTGTTGAAGGAGTTAAGAGAGAATTTGTTGAAAGCCCACGATCAAATGAAAAAGTATGCGGATCACCATCACAGAGACATGCAGTTGGAGGTGGGGGATTGGGTGTATTTGAAATTACAGCCTTACAGGATGAGATCTTTGGCAAAAAAGTTGAATGAGAAGTTGAGTCCGCATTTCTATGGTCCCTATAAAATTCTAGCCAAAGTAGGAGAAGTAGCATACCAGCTGGAACTTCCCACTCATTCTAAAATTCATCCGGTATTCCACAAGGCACTCTTGAAGAAAGCTATACACCCTACACAAAAGGCTCAACCCCTACCTGCAGTATTAACAGAAGATCACGAATTGCAATTATTTCCAGACGTGGCACTTGATTGCAGAGTGAATGTTGATGGTCAACAGGAGGTTTTGGTCAAATGGCAGCAGCTACCAGAATTTGAAAGCACCTGGGAGGAAGTTTCTACTGTTGCTGCAACCTTTCCTCAATTTGAACTTGAGGACAAGGTGCATCTTGATGGGGCAGGTATTGATAGGGTGCGGCCTCAGATTAAGAAGGTTTATGAAAGAAGAAATAAAGGAAAACAGAATAGAGCTACTTGACTTAGTTATAGAAGTCAACAGAATTAGTCACAAGTAGTTAGGAATGAAAGATGTTGTATATAGAATATAAAAAGGGAGAGAGACTTAGGAGGGTGAGATTGGGAATTCATTGTTGGGAGGATTCTGGTCCCTCGAAGAATCAGAGCTATACTGTTTCTGTAATTCAATTCATTCTAGGAGAATAAACACTGTTCATTTTCTTTTCGTATCCTTGAGACTCTCTTTTTGTGATATTCTTGAACCAGTTTCAATAATGTACCTTTTCTCTTTGTTTGGGATGTTCGTCTCCTGTATACACTTGTGAACTTTTTAACTGAAATGAGCTCTATTCTTTTTCATCTTTTATCTCTTCAAATGAACTTTTTATTTTTTATTTTTTTTGTGTTTGGTTCTCAATGATGCTCCATTAAATGTGAATATTGTTGCCTTTCCACTTTGAATTTATTTCGATTTTTCTTGTAAACAGATATGTGAGAGGCTTGGGATTGAACTGAAAAAGAACCACATTCGACTTATAAATTTGTGCTATAGATTTGGAATGAAAGTTCAGGAAGAACATTGCCTAAAAGCTAAGACAATTCGAGTTTGGACTTCTAAAAATTCAACCCTGAGCCAGAAGTTGAACTTATTTGCAAGCTTGATAAAAATAAAATTTTAGACCGTGTGCCTGACAGTTCAAAAATAATATCTGAATTTGAGGCTTCAATTACCAGTGGAGAACTTGATGACCCTGCAAAATTGGAAGATAGAGTTGGTGCAGAACTATCTTGTGTATCTCCAAGAAATACTGAGTCAAACTTTGTAGAAATGCCAACAGACTTGCAAGATTTGGTCCTTGACCAAAGAGGTACAGTTTCTCACTGCAAATTGGTCAGTTCATCAGTGGAGGCAGACAATGCACCATCAGGAGCATTTCCATCTGATGTGTTGAAACCATTCTCTACTGGATCATATCAAAGATATGCAAGTTTATCTTTCAGTGTGGATAAAACTAGAAGGGCAAATAGGATACTACAAAGACTAAAGGTCTGTCCTTTTTCCCCTTCCTAATCCTATTGCAAATGAAGCAAATGTTTATTTCCTTAAAATTTGTATTCTACGTTTCTAAGACATTTTTTTTATGTTTTTACTCATGCAGGATGAAATGTTCATTTTGAAACCTGAGATAAATAGGTGGCTTAATATCTTTGAGAAGGATAAGTCTACAAAAGTGGACCGCAAGACTATTGACCGAATATTAACTAAACTTCAGGAACTAGGGCAGGTCAAATGCATAACGGTACATTCGCCTGTTATTTCTGAATATTCCAGGACAAAAGATTGCGTGGTAGTTGTGCATCCATCCATGAATCTATCTCCTGAGTTATTTGATGAAATTCAAGATAGAGTGCGATCATTTAATAATTATATTCGCAGCAAAAGTACTTCATATCGGAAAAATGATGAATTGATACCTGTAATGGAGGATATTCAGAAAAATCAAAGCGTTATAGTTCCAGATGGGCAGGCCAGTAAAGCAGAAGTCATGCGTGCTAATGGATTTGTATTAGCAAAAATGATTCGTGCAAAGCTGCTGCACAATTTTCTTTGGGATTGTATGCATAGGTCAACAAGCCATTGTGATGCTTTATCATCTAAAAATGTGTCTATTAGCTAACTGACACTCCTCATAGTTGCAGCAAACTATTTTCTCTAGAAGCAAATATCAAAGAAATGCCAGTTGAACTATTCTTACAAGTTGTTGGGTCCACTCAAAAATATGAAGAAATGATTGAAAAGTGCAAGATGGGTTTACATCTCTCTGATCTTCCTCTGAAGGAGTACAAGTGTTTAATGGATGCTCATGCAATGGGAAGGCTGTCATTAGTTATTGACATTTTACGGCGATTAAAGGTACTCCTGTGTACTGTTGAGTTAAATTTGAGGTCGTTGTTTACAATTGGAATGCTTTAAAGTTTATCTTCTGCAATTACTTTTGATTTGTTGGTTCCATCTTATTAAGGTCTGGGACTGGGAGTGGTGGAATATCCAACCACCTAACATGCTAGAGTCATCTTTACCAAAAAACAAATATATATCAATCCCTTGACATGTTGCAATCATCATTGGTGGACAAAATTACTTCTTGATCTCTTTTGGGGAAACATTGTCATGGGAGACTTTTTTCAGTCAAAGTTAAGGATTTTCTTTCTCATTTCTGTTTCTGTTTTTATCTCCCTACTTAATTAGATCCATCCATCCTTACCTTTCTGGTGGTACGTGACTGTAACAGTGGAGTTGGGAGAGCAACCGAACTAGCATTGGCAATGCATAATTTGAAGCATTGAGCACACTGATTTGAGTTTGATTGATTTGAATTTGTTAACTTCCTTTACTATAAATGTTTTTTTGACAACAATCTAAAGAAATTTTACTCATTTATGTTTTATGTTATGTACTAAGATTTGTGTTTTTATGTAAGAGTGAAAGGAAGTGAAAGAAACTAGATAGATTGATAGGTAACCAGTCCTTAGTTAGTTAGGGTCTCTGATTTAAAATACGTAGGCATAACATAAATAAGCGAACCAGATGAATATTTTATTCACTTGATTGGCTTCACTACTATTGTTAAAAATGGTAATGGAATACTTAGAAAACAGGAGTGAAAGAAAAACCATTTTACTTAACGAACTGCTAAGGCGTTGTAAGTTTGTTGCAAACCGATATACCTCAAACTTATTCCATATTCCTGCTCATGGCTTGTGAAACTTGTATGTATTTAAGTTATTCTTAACATGGCTATTTTACCTCTTTTCTCATCCCTGCTGAGGAATTTGTATGTTGCTTTTTTATTTAAGCAGTTGACTGCAGATGGTGTTAAAATTGCAACTTAGTTTTGTCCATCTTGTTTGTTCTGTCGTAATGTACTGGATGTAGGATAAGAGTATTCTTTTTTTCTCCCACTGTAAAAATAAGTTTCTGAAAGACAAAGAGCTGTTAATTAGAGGGCAAAAAGTCCACCAAAACAAAAAGTAAGAAACTGCTAGGAAACAAAAAATTAAAAGTTAATAGAAATAAGTATGATTACCATTACATTGTAAAATTTTAATGATGCTTGACGTGGATTTATTTGTGTAGTTGATTCAGATGGTAACTGATGTGCAATCTAGAGATGGAGTCAAAACCCCTCATACTTTTACTCACACGATGGAGCTTAGGCCTTATATTGAGGAACCCATTTCAAATGATGCAGCATCTTTAAATTTTTGATCTCTTGATCTTAGACCAAGAGTCAGGCATGATTTTATTCTGTGCAATAGAGATGCAGTTGATGAATATTGGCAAACATTGGAGTATTGCTATGCTACTGCTGATCAAAAAGCTGCTTTATATGCATTTCCTGGATCTATGGTGCATGAGGTAATCTCCAAGTTTGTCTCCAGTCCAGTGGACAATTTCAAAATTCTCAGTTTTTTTGCCTTATATTCCAGCCTAATATTATATGTTGATGGCATGGTAGCTGTCCAAACTCTAAAGATAGTACTTTTTTGTTTATATTGTTAGCTTTTCCGCTTCCGTTCATGGGCATCTACTCGTCTTATGACAGCTGAACAACGTGCTGAGCTTTTAAAGCATGTAACGAAGGATAATCTTAGCGAAAAAATTTCATATAGGGACTCTGAGAAGATTGCAAAAGATCTGAATATTACCTTGGAGCAGGTTAGTTTGTTTCAAGCTGTTGACTTGATTTTGTTATTTATCCCTTTTGGAAAAAGCAATATTAGTACTGTAAACTCCTCCCCCCCCCAAAAAAAAATAGTATCAGTAGGTGAGTATATCCTTGAGGGGGGAACATAACTTCATGGGCTTCTGTCTTGTCTCACTTAAATAGACACTGTTGCTGTTTATCTTGCTTAATATGTTTCTACCAAAATAAAATTATATTGCATTTATCTTAGAAAGCATGATTGCGTAGTTGTAGTTGCCAAGAAACCTTTGATCAATTTTGATGGGGAAATTAATGGCTTTAATCTAGGATTAATTTGTCACACAATTCTTTTCTTGAATCCGTTGCTGCTTGTAGTTTTAGAGACACAGCGTCTGGTAGATTATACTGAGAACTGTCAATGGGAAGTGAACTCCCAGAATTTAAAACTTTCAATGAGAAAATGTGAATTCTCTTTTATTTGAGTAAAATAAAAATTTAACTCATGGAGTATTATTGCCAATGTTTCTAGATTAGTGACTTTTGCAATTCTTTCCTATATGTATTTTTTTTTTTTTAAATTTTAATGCCACTTGTATGTACTTAGCATGTATTCCAGTAAGCGTCGTCGCCATTTCCTTAATCAGTTCAAAGATGAAGAGAATGAGGGTAATTCACCTGAATGCAAGGGTAATTCATCTCGTCGTAGGAAAAAAAAATCCACTGAGCTCAGGCCTGCAAAACATGCAAGAATTGATGCAGTAACTGATGTTGAGGACATGCACATAGAAGAATCACATAATTTGGGTGTGCATTCAGGAGAGTGTGCCCCACACATGCAAGAATTTGAGGAGAGCGTGCCTCAAGATTGTATCCCCCTTACCAGCCAGAGTATCTTAACCAAAATGAAGCCAACACACCAAAGGAGATTCGTTTGGTCAGACAAAACTGATAGGTAAGAGAAATTTTAGGAACCTGCTAAATGTTAAGCCAAATAATTATTTTACTTTAGATTATAAGTGTGGAAATAATGGCTCTTTGAAGTTGGACCATATATATTAAAGCCAAATTGAACAGAGTAATTCAGCTTATTCTTGCTTCTATTTTTAGTTTGTTCTGAATTGATGAAATATAATGACTGTATAGTCTTATTTTGTTACCATTATTAGTGGAACCTGTAATGCAAGCTTAAATCAAAAGAGAGTTCTTTTAAGGCTTTATTTTTCATACACTAGCATTGGGCTTAATATGCTACACTAGCAACTTGTCCTATGTATTTTTGTGATAACTTTTTATAAAAATTATTGTGACTCTAACTGATATTAAATTTTTATTTTAAGAATTGTGATTAACATGCAACGAAAGGATAAAAACTAAAGAAATTACTCATAATTGATCATGAATACTGATTTTATGACACAATTTTATATTAACAAGAAAAATTTTAAAAGATGGCTTGAATTATAATACATAAATAGCTTAAGAATATCAATAATTAGTATTTATTGATAAAAATCACGATATTCAAGCTGTTTTTTTAATTTGAACACATGTTCTACATGCCACTGCTAGGGTCTCGAATAACTACTCTTTTTGAACACATGATTGAATGGAAATTGTTTCATTTTTTGAATTAAATTAAATACTCTAAAAGATTGCAAAATCAAATGAAAACTTAAGAGTCTGTAATACTAAAAAATACTGTTAACCAATGCCCTTGGGGCACTTATTAAAAAAGCACAAATAGAAACCTTTTATTGGAAAGGAAAGTGTTTAATATCGAAAACAAATTAACAAAAAAAATTCAATGCTTGTTTTTTTAAGCATTGGAAACACTTACTAGGACATATTTAATGCACCTTAACTAGTGCCTTTAGAGGGCGTGGGAAGACCCAAAATAAAAAATAACATTGTAAAAAAATAAGGTCCTTAAATGTTATCCTCCACCCCCCCCCCAACAAACACAAATGAAGCCCCAATAATTAGGAAGTGGATAGGAGGATGTGGGACTATGTCATTAAATTACTGTAGTAATCTTCTCTTTTTTCAATTAGAACAAAAGGGCACATTGATTTTTAAGGGAAAAGATATGGATACAGACACAGCTTTCAATTTTAGTATGGAAAGATAACAAGTACTTTTTCGCCCTGTTTCTATCCATTCTATTGTTCTGTAACTTGAAGGCATATTTGCTGTAATTCAGATTACAAATTATCTCTCTCTGTCCCCTCTTTTGTTGCCTTATAATAGACTAATTTTTATTTTTTATTTTTACCTTTCCTGTGAGGCTATGAATATGGTATTATCTATGTAGTCTGAGTATCTATGATTTTATATCATTTCAGGCAGTTGGTGATCCAATATGTTAAACACCGTGCTGTTCTTGGTGCCAGATATCATCGCATAGATTGGACGTCAATTTCTGATCTTCCAGCTTCTCCAAGCGCTTGTATGAGAAGAATGAATTTGTTAAATAGTAACTTGCGAGTTAGGAAAGCTGTGAATAGACTCTGTAACATGCTCAGTGAACGATATGCAGAGCAACTGGAAAAGTCCCAGAACTTGTCATTAAACAAACATGATTGCAAACAGTTTGTGCGATCCCAGTCCTGTGAAGGTATCCACAATAATTCTAGTCCTGATGTTGAAATTCAAATGACAAGTCTAAACAGAGAAGCTTGGGATGACTTTGAGAACAAAAATATCAAGACAGCCCTTGATGAGATTCTTCGCTGCAAGATGATGGCTAAGCTGGATGCCTCCTACCAAAAAGTTCAATTGCAATATGAAAGGTGGTCAGATGCAAATGTGAATGCTGACGGATATGTAATTCTCTAAGACTTTAACAACAGTGATGTCAAGTCATTACTTTCAAGTATCTAAATGAGACTTAACATATTTCTGGCTGGATCTAATATTTAATTTTTAATTTCATAATTTTCCTTTTGCTTTCCTCTCATTATCCTTTTTGGGCAAATCTTTTTCTTTATAATTTATGTTATATAGTCTTCAGGTATTCTGGAATCTGTCTGACACTCTGACTAAAGGAATCTTTTTGTGGCAGGAATCTCAAGAAAATGAAGAAATTACATCAGCTATTCCTCGTGAAATTATTCGGAGTCATCATGGGAAGCCCCATACATTTTCTGCCCAAAGATCACGTTGGCGGCGACTGGATAAAAAGATTACTAGGTTTCTGAATAATATGGCTAATGTTTATGGACAAGTAAACGAATCATTGGCTGTTTCAAATGCTGTAGAGCTATTTAAACTTGTTTTTTTAAGCACCTCAACAGGTCCTCAGGCACCAAATTTACTAGCTGACATTCTCGGCGATACTCAGAGCATGATCTATTTGCTGCTTTTAATTATCTTAGAGAGAAAAAAATTATGGTAAATTGTTCTCAATCTTCATTATTTGTATTAATTGCATGAGATGTGATGTTGATTGGTTATGTGCTAAACTTGATCCTGTACTGTTACTTGCTGTAGTCATCTTTATATTGGTCATCATGTGAAATAATAATATGCCTCATATAATTTTATAATGCATACACTGAAGATTATGTTTCCATATCATGTTTGCTCATATTTTACCAATTGTCTCTGGAGCACTTCATCATAACGTGTGTGGGTGTGTAGACTCACATATCTATACTCTAAAGCCTGTTGTAAATGAAGTAATCTTATGAATGAGTTGTAGCTTCACATGAGAATAAAGATATGCAATGTGGTTATATATTTGAAGGTGGCTGCTACGAGAATTTTGTGTCAATGTTGACTTAATTCGGTGAAAAAATGTCTATATTCATGTTGTTTTTATTGGAATTAAGCACATGTAAACGAGAGATAAGCACATTTACAACTCAGATTACCTATTACTGATTTTTAGCTGATTAAATAATTAATTCCTGTATGTTAGCCCTTAGAATTAGCATCAGATTCCATTTATTGAATGCTGTACAGATTATAAATATACACATGTAGACTGATTAGTCACATAATTCGCCAAATTCCTATGCACATGTACAAAGGTTTACAAGGATATATTGAGTATGGATTAAATATGTTTATACTAACATAAAAGTTCCTACATGCCCCCCAAGGTAGGTCTTAGATACTTGTGTATTTGAAATAATACTTATTCAAGCTGTTGAAATTAAGAACAAAATATTATGCATTTATAGCAGTTTATAGGCAAGTAGTATCTAGTTAAGGGGAAAAAAAATATTCCCTAATTATGTATAATTAATGTAATAGAGCCTGTATAAACCCGTATCCGTGGTGTATTCAAACACACGGTTTCAGTTCAATGTCTCTGTTTTCTCCTCTTTAACACAAGCTATGAAATTCACTTCAAAATCATTGGTAGCCACACACTATTGAATCCGAAAAAAGATAGAAGTAATCAGGGTCATTGCAGTCTTGTTATTAATTCTTAGGTTTACTAAGACTCAATTTAACTAATAACTTGTTACTAACTGTAATGGACATTTTCCTTTGACCTTAAAAGACTTCATGGATGTCACCTTAGATTTCTGAAGAGATTAAAACTATGATGAGCAACCCCCCTTGGTAATTCCTTCCTCCCTGAGCAGCCTAAAAGTTTGTGACATTTTTTCTGGTATTGTTGCCATTTATTTTAATTTGACTCTGCACTTCAAGATTTTTTCATTACCTGATTTCTTTTTCTCTTCCTCTCTCCTCTTTCTTACTAGTTACTGTTTTATATGGACAACCTGTGTGCCCATGTGTGTTTTTGTACAAGTTCTAATTACATTGACATTTGACAGATTGGGGGCACTGGCAATGAACGTTTTGAACTATCACAACAGTTCTTGCAGAGTGTTTCCAAGTCACCATTTCCATTTAATACTGGAAAGCAAGCTGTTAAATTTTCTGCATGGCTGGAGGAAAGAGGCAAAGAAGTGACAGAAGTTGGTGCTAATCTTGCTGAAGATCTACAATGTGGGGACATTTTTCATTTGTTTGCTTTAGTCTCACTGGGTGAACTTTCAATTTTGCCATGCCTACCAGATAATGGTGTTGGAGAGGCTGAAGACTTAAGAAGTGCAAAGTGTAAATCTGATGCTACTGAGTCTTCATATAGTGATAAAGCTAAAAAACCAAAATCCTTGTTTGGAGTAGAAGGTGAAATTATTTCTCGTCAGGAAAAAGGTTTTCCTGGTATCATCATTTCTGCACACCGTACAACAATTTCAAGAGCTGATATTTTAAATTTGTTCAAAGATAATGATAACAATGGCCAACCTTTTGAGGGCGATTTCCATTTAAACATTGGCCAAAGCAGTAATTATTCACTTCCTGACAGTACGTTGGAAATCATTAAATCTTGTGACCCTATATCACTTGAAGAAAATCATACTGAATCACCCTGGGGAGCTATGGCAAGCTATGCACGACATTTGTTGTCAGAGTATTCCAATCAAGAACATGCATGTGCCATTTGTGCCAAGGTCTTCAGGGTTGTTTATGCTGCCATCCAAAAGGCTGGTGACCAAGGATTAAGCATGGGAGAAATTTCCCAGGTTATAAACTTGCCAGGTATAGATGCTGAGATTTAACCAAGTATAAAATTGACTTGAAATCGATTAATATTTGTAAAGATTTCCAATTATTTAAACTTTGAGATTGTTTATTGTTCTTTGGCTTTATGTCTTTCAGGAGCAGAGGTAGATGGATTGATCATTGATGCTCTTCTAGCATTTGGGCAAGTCTTAAAGGTTTGTCCCCCTTTTCCCTGTTTCAATAGTTTATAGCATGTTCAGATTAGAGTTTTCAACTCATGACCTGTCTCTGACCCAACGGAAAGCAACTTTTTCCCCCTGCTTCTACTCAAACCATGGTTTGAGACCCAAAATCATGTTCAAACACAACCCAAGTACCAAACCATGATTTTACCTATCTTGTTAATTCTTTTTTTTGTGCATGAAAGTCAGTTTACAATCCCAAACTAGGATTTGGGGCATGCAAACTATGATCAAAACATGCTCTTAGTAGTCTGGAATATTTCTGAATTCTAGAAACTGCTTCTGTTATGGTGCTCTGTTGTGCAGAGGTGTGCTGCTTTGTGCATTGATAGATTGGTTACATCTACACTTCCCCTCAGTGGAAGCTATGATACTGTTATCCTGTGTCTTTAGTGATTCTTTTTTGTTTCTTTTTTTAGTTTTATTGAATTTCTGGTATATATATATATTGCTGAATTAGTTTACAACAGCGGCAGTGATTTGAGACCTTTCCCTCTGAAGAAATTGAAAGATTTTTGCTGAAATTCGTAATAACTTATTCTCAGGCTGGTTTTAGGTCCTTCATATTCTGTTTTCAAATTAGTTTTCGTCCCACCTTTTCCTATAATAATATTCTCTTAACTGTACAGGTCAATGCTTATGATACTGTCCGTGTTGTTGATACCTTATACCGTCACAAGTACTTTTTGACACCTGTTTCTGATTTTCATCGTGTTGTACAACCTTCCTCAACAAAAACGATTGAGAGAAGTGATCCTACATGTGAGCTTTACAAATCAAAAGAAAGGGATACTACTTCTGTTGATACTCTGAGGGAAAGAAACCTTGCTATTGATAATGTGCACAGAGTGACAATTCTTAATCTTCCACATGGGGATGTGGATCCTGAAAATCAAGCTTGTGATAGGAATGAAGGCTCTAAGCAAGACAGACTTGGCTTATCCGGAGTTGATCATGAGAAAGAAACACTCAAATTTTCTTCTGGTGAATTATGTGTGCCAATATTGCCATGGATCAATGGAGATGGGACCATCAACAACATTGTTTACAGGGGACTCAGACGTCATGTTCTTGGAATAGTGATGCAAAACCCAGGGATATTGGAGGTATATGCAATCTCTATAATGTTTCCTTATTTAATATATTTAAAATTTCATAGCACTTCGAAATGGGAGTAGCTGTGAGGGTTACTGCATATTAGTATTTTGCACTGATTCAAGTCAGATTTCCCACTGCTTAAGAGGGCCTAAAGGAATAATGAAAAACGATTTGTTCTTATCCTATCCTTGTTTTACAACCTTTTAGTGGTTTCATCCTTTAGAAATGAATTAGGTTAACTTATTCAGCAAATATACGGGACTTTATTTTATTGACATGTTGCTGCATATTAATATGTTGCACTGACACTGCTTAATAGGGCCTAAAGGAATAATGAAAAATGATTTGTTTTTATTCCTATCCTTCTTTTACAACCTTTTAGTGGTTTCATCCTTTAGAAATGAATTAGGTTAACTTATTCATCAAATATACGGGACTTTATTTTATTGACATGAATGCTAGAAATATTCTTAACACTCTCTTCCCCGCAAACACTCTACTATTAATTGAAATTTATTTGGAATCATGAAATTATGAGTCAAACTCACTTTTTAGGGAGTGAGACTCTCGTCCATTTCATGAGTCCCAATAAATTTCAACAGGTTTGAAAGAATGTGTTGGATAGTGTCTTGTTAGCTTTTTTATCATATTGACAGTCTTTTTTAAGTTAAACTAAAATATTGACTAGTGATAATCCTATGTTTTACTTTTTAGTCAATTTGGTTCTTCTTACAATTTGGGTTTTGGCCTAACTTAACCCCACAAAACCGGCTTATGAGGTGAGGACTACCCCCCATTTATTTACACTACTTTGGCCTTATCACTAGTTGATGGGATCTCCAAAACACATCTCTCATGTCGAGACTGGATATCTTGAGTGTGAAGTTTGCAGGACTGGACATTTGTGGGTAGTCTGATAACGGCCTGATAGTGGGTGGCCTAATAGGCCCAACAACAATTGCTAGGATAGGCTTTGTTACCATCTTAGAATATAGGTTTTGGGCCTAACTCAACCCCACAAAACCCACTTGCAAGGTAAATGTTGACTCCCACTTATATACACTTCTTTGGCCATATTACTAATCGATGTGGGATCTCCAACAAAGATGTTTAATTGTCAACTAATATTTAGTTACTAATGTTTATGCCATGTTTGTAAAGTGGGGTAACAAATTTGATAGAACGGAAAATGTCACAAATAAATAAGCTGGAGAACCAAATTGACCAAAAATAGACAACAAAAATGAGAAAAGACAAAACTAAGACTTTAATTAAACATAGATGACCAAAATTATATTTTAGCCTTTTAGTTATAAATTGATTTCATTGCGTTCTAATTATTGCTAATAGATTTCCCTTTTCTTGAAAGGGGAGTATTAGGATACTTGAAAGAAAAAGAACGGAATATATTTCTGTGTATTTGCAATACAAGCTCTAATCCCCTTTTATAGGCTAATAGATTTCCCTTTTCTTGAAGTGGGAGTAGTTAGGAGACTTGAAAGAAAAAGAATGGGATATATTTTTGTGTTTGCAATACAAGCTCTAATGTCCTTTTATAGGCTAAACTACTAAACCTATTATAGGAATTAGAGAAACTAAACATAAAAAGGGAAATAGGGAAAGTAGGAAAGAAAATAAATCTATCCTAATAATAACAAATATACAGCAAAATTTTATTCTATTTACAACAAGGAGCAAAGCATTCTAGTTTCGATAATTTGGTGCATGCTGCTAATTATTTCCTTTATTATTGCTCCTGATCCTGCATCATTATTTGTTGCAAAATGGAAAGTAAAATAGTGGTTATGTAATAACAGGGCAAACCACAAGTTGGCAAAGAATCAACATTTAAATAGCATAATGAAAAATATTGAAAGAGAAGTTGTAATGCAGGCAGACGGCTGTACTTAAAAATAAGAGTGATTACATAATAAATAATAACTTGAGGTGCAATGCAAATCAAATTTTACAATTTTTAATACTTCATTATTAAAGGGAAAAATCCACTGACGATTTCATTTTGTATGTTAGGATGATATTCTACATCACATGCACGTGTTGAATCCACAGGTATTCTACCAAATTTTCAAAATTCTGCACTTCTATTCTGAAATTGCTAGTCACAAGTTTTGTCATGTGCTGACTTTTATTCTGAAATTTCTGGACTCTTATCTCCATTTGTTTTTTTTCTTAAAGAATCTTTTAAAGATAAGTTTGAGTAATGATCCTTTTCCTGAGGTATCATTGAAACATGCCTACACCCCTCTAGTTTAAAATTATGCAATAAACCTCCAATGGTTTGCAAAATCTATTCCTACACCCACTGTCTGTGTGTGTGCTCATGCGCTTGTATTTTGCAATCACAGACTTTATCCCTCCATCCAAGGTGAAAAGAAACTAACAAGGGAGGATCTATGTATACTATGAAACTAGAGAAGATTCATGCCTAGGATTTTACAAACCTATAAGTTTCTCAATGTATAACTCCAATTTATTACAATGTCATTTATCAAATAAAACTATAGAAATATAACAGGAAAGGTCATTGGCATCATGCAAGACTTTAAACTACTACTTTTTTATCTGGTGATTGTGAGCCTAAATGTTGATATGATTTTGTTAATGCTGTGGCTGCCTGTGTTACCCTTTGTCTGTATGCTGGTGTTGAGCGTATATGGTGATTCGAGTTTCTGACAGAGCTGTAGAACTCTCTTGGAACTGATGGTTCTGGATAAACACCTAATTGTGAGGAAGATGCATCAAAATATATTTGATGGGGGACCCTCCGTACTTCAGGATCTTATTGGAAGCAAATTCAGTCAACCAAACTTGATTTGCCGAGAGCATTTCTTCGCCAATCCCATGAGTACTTCCTTATTGTAGGGAATCTGTGGCATCGACGTGTACTTCCTTGTTAGATATATATATATAGAGAGAGAGAGAGAGAGTAAATTGTGTCTGTGTATAAAAAGAATTTATAGGCAATTTTGGATAGTGGCCTTTGAGTTTATATTTGGAAGAATTGCAACTTAGGCAATCCTAGTAAATATGTTTCAGGCTAGGAACTTAGGTTTAGGATATTTGGCAAGTTTGGTTGCTGCAATCTACTTGAGTAGAACAGGTTGGTATGAAACACATCATTCCGATTTTATAAAAATTCTTATTTATTTCTTCTGAAATTTGCTGGGAAACTAACATATCTTCGTGCCGCAGAGTGAAGACTACCGTTAGTATTGTGTTATTTTTATTATCATAGTCTGCATACCATTCATTGTTGATGTGATAGCATCCTAACGATGTTACTTAGCCAGGGGTAATCGTTTAACATTCATGGAGTGTGGGGCAAATGGTTATTGTGGAGCATCTTAATAGATTTAAGAATGATAATTAATAGGTAAATAACATTCACTCCTAGTCCCCTAGATTTGGCCATATAACACTCAACCCCACTTGTCTTCAAAATTTGCACTCCCCGCTAATTGACTGGGTTGACTATGGTTTCAATTTTGATCATTAAAATGTTAACAGCAATGAAGTTTAAGAAGCATTAATGGCATTTTCCTTCACCATTGTGGACTATATAAACCAATCTACTAATCAGTATAATTCACCTTGGTTAATTGTGTCATCCTTTTACTTCTTTAACTGTTGTGTATCCACCATTATTTATCATGAAGATGATGTCCTGTCCAAATCGTAGCATTGTTCATACATCTGGTACAATCACCTGTAAAGGATTTTTAAAAAATATAAAAATATAATAATTAGCTCAAGATTTGTTTTGAAATGAAAATTAAGGAGTAAATTTGAGACACTTAAGGAAAAACAAATTTCATTTTGATTGAAGTTATGCTAATTTCGCAAGACATAGCTTCCATCACCAAAACAAGCGATCACATGCTTTTCAGAGTTAGTCGGCGGATGACCAAGAGTTTGCAGATTCAGCAAGTGTATGAACACATGCTATCTGTGAAATGGAGATAGTGCTCCAGAGCTAGTGTTGTCAGAGACCGTCCCCTCCCCCATAAAAATGATAACTATTATTTAACAAATAAAAATATTAATAACTCATTAAAATGCTAACAAAATAAAATATTTTTTTAGAAAATAATATCATTATCTCAACATTTAAAAATAATAAAAATTTAAAAAATAATAAATTATTATTAAAGCAATTAAAGAAAAAACAAATATATTTGATAAATTTATTCAAAATAATATTTGAAAATAATAACAAGGTAATTTCAATCAATAATTTATTTTCTTAATATTTAATATTTAATATTTTTTGTAATAAACATAATATAAGAAAGTATAATATGTAAAAAGAATTCATAATTTAAATTTTAATTGTTTTAAAATAAACTATAAATTTAATCTTTTAAATATTCACTTGATATTAATTTTATCCTTTAATTTTTTATAATATTAGTCTAAATATTAAAAATCAAAAAACTATTTTTTTTTTAACTTTTGCTTTTACTCATTGATATTTTTCTATTTCAATGACTGCCTAATATCTATCATGATATTCACACATATTTTTCACTACGCTTGAAATGATAGTTCTTTCACTACACAACTAATTCTTGACTATAGTAGGTAATGCCTGAGCTAAATTCATCATGTTATAATTTTGTGGATTAGCATTGTTTAATTATTGGATTAAATTTTAGATTATTAATATCAATTATGAAAATAAAATTTATCATATTTTATTTGATAGATATTAGTTGTTTTGGTTTATTATGTAAGTGTGTCTATGATGGGTTGGGCCCTCACTTGGTGCCCAAATGAGGAGTCCCTACAATGAGAAACCCTAGTCATCAGGCAGAGAGGAGTATTTTCCTCATTTCGTGTTTGTGATTCAATAAAGGTGATAGGCATGGATCACATCTCTTCAGGTACACATTTTGTAACCCTCTTATAATTGTTACTTTATATCATCAACATGCTATAACTATGCATCATTTGTCCTTAAATTTCCATCAATTAGTATTAGAGCTTGGATTGATGCATGTTATGACTATTTTGTGTTATAATAACATAAAAATTTTGGATCCTATCAAACCGTATTCTTTTTTTTTCTTTCTTTCTTTCTTTCTTTATTTATTTATTGTCCAAAATTAAGCAAAGCAATTTAGGGTTTTTGATCATAGGATATTTGTAAAATTGTGTGTACCTTAAATGTTCTACTATGTTCCTTTATTTATTTTTTTCTCTTATCGCTTCCGCTTCGCAAATTGAAGAAATCAAGACCTTTTGCTATTTACTTTACTATTTTGAGTGTTTTAACAGTGACAAATAATATAGATAGTTGCCGTCAAATGTTGTTCACGAGTTGGATTATATATATATATATATATATAAAGGCTTACAATATATATAAGACCTTGATTGGTATCCTTTTTTTTTTTGGTGGAATTTTTTTTGCTTTGAATAGTACCAAAGCTTTTCTTTGTGTCATATATTTGATATCTCTTAATTAAATTGCTTTCGTCTCATAATTTTTACTTTCTTCTTTTGTTTCCGTGGCTTTTTCTTGTTATTATTTTGGCATATTTGAGATGTTTTGAATTTGTGTGAATGGTGTATTGTTTTAGATTACTTAAATCTGTAAAAAAAAAAGTGATATATTGTCAAGTGGAATATTACACATTTTTTCTCTCTTGTTTGCTAAATATCTTGGTCAAACCTATCTGAGGGATCTGCGTCGTACAAATGAGCTACATGCTTTATAGTGTGTGCAGGCACATGTGGGTTCACTTTGAGCTCACTTTGAACGATTTTTTGGGCCAAATAATTTATTTTCTATTAAAAATTTGATTGATACTTGAAATATCTTATATTAATTTATTTGAGAGTACCTTGTGTGATTTAATATTGTGCTCTCAGTATTTGGTCTTGAATAATATTTTGTGGGTGTTTTTGATGTTATTAATTTTGGTGTATTAGACTCTCTATGTTAGTCTTTTGATAAATTAATTTTTGATAATTTTGAGATTTTAAAAAAAATTGTGATTCTAAATACGTTTCATGATTAATGTTTTTGTTTAATTTCTCTACAAGCGTAATTGTTAATATTTTGAATAATTGTCATCTCAACTATCATGGGAACAATTATGCAAAATTTGTATAACTTATATAATTTAGTTGTGTTTAATATTTTGAATAATTGTCTCTCACCTATCGTGGGAATAATTATACAAAAATTGTGTAACTTATTTGATTCCTATCGATATATTGTTATTAATGTGATTTGTTTTAATATAATGTATATTGATTTTGTTTGTGTCAGTTTTGTTCTAGTATCCTGTCGATGCTGGGATTTTTTGTGACGTGAGTTTGTACACTGTATTTTTCTTATATGTCTTGTTTATTGTAGTTCGAGACCCATAACAGATCACAGTGGATAAGAAATTTTGATTGTTGGGCATATTTGTTGTGCATATTAAAGTAATTTTGTTATTTTTCCACTAGTCTAATGGTGATGAAGTACACCATGAAAAAATTCATTAGACAAAGCATTCCAAATAATCGTTATGCTAAGACTTTTCTAAAGTCCGTTGGTGAAAAGTTCAAGACTTTTGATAAGGCCTAAAAGAGTCATTATTTCTCCCTATTCGATAACGCCATGTATGATGGTGTTAATGGTGGTCGTGAACATATGTTGAAGATGGTTTATTACTATAACAAACTAAAGTCCATGAAACTGGATAATAATGATAATTACCTAATTTGGAAGATTTTGGAATCACTACCTTCTTAGTTTGATGTTCTGAAGACCTTTTATAACACTCAGAATCATGAATGGACCATTGATGAGACCATTGTTATTGTTACTCAAGAGGAGGAGTCTATGAAGAAGGGAAAGTCCCATATTGTTCAATTTGCTGCTAAACCCTATAATGATAGGTCTACTGCTTCTGCGTTGTAAAGAAGGATAATAATGAGAAATTCAATTATGGCAAGAGGAAGGCAAGGAATACAACTTAGTATCTTAGGCCCATCAAGAAGATCTTCAAAGGGAATTGCAAATACTGTAGGACATGAATTAAGTGATTGCAATATTCTTAAGAAGAAAAAAGAGAAGGATAGAGATCATGAGCCTGGTGAAGTTAAGTGAAGATGAGTAGCATATTGTTGTGGAAAGTGTTTTTTTTTTTTTTTTAACTTTACCTTTTTGACATGTCTTAGTTTAGTGTTATCTCCATTAGAAAAAACGTTGCATTTAGTTTCAGCTTTGAGTAATTATAGTTACAGTTTTGAGTTTGGAAATGGAAAACTTGTTATCCATTGTTGACTCAAGAGTTTTCATGATATTTATATATGCTGAATATGAATGGCATGCTTGTTAATTTTTTGTTGTTGGGCATGGACATGGATATAAATATTTTATTACTTCCATTGACAACTTCTCTAGTTATGGTTGGATTGATCTTCTTTGGATGCCTTCAAGCCCTTTGAAGCCCATTGTTGAATAGAAAATGGACAAGAAGATCAAGTGTGCAAGGATTGATAGAGGTCTTTAAGACTAAGTGCAATCCAAACGATATGGATTGTTGGCTCACTTCAATTTGAAATTACACCACATAGATGCTAAGATATTTTTTATAAATGGAAATTTGCTTGAGGATAGTGGGAGCGAATTCATGATTCTCATCTTGCAAGTTGGTGACGTCCTCTAAGTTTCAATGTCCTCATAATGATAAAGAGATAATTTAGATAAATAATGTTTCATGTACTTTTGCTATTTTATGCTCAACTTCGCATTCATCCCAATATTGTTTTTGGTATTAATACTTTGGTTTGAGCAACCCAGTTTTGGATCATTAAGGTCTTGAGACTTGTAGGGTGCTATGAATTATATGTTGACCTATGTGAAGTGTGATCAACTTAAGGTCATTATTTTTTGCATGTTGCCCTGACTGACCAAAATCTTCTTGTGACTTTAATTTTATGATGGTACGAGGAGTTTTTTCTTGAAAGAGTGTCAAGCAAACACTTACAACTACTACCATAGAGACAGAGTATGTCGCTTTCTATGAGACTACTTGCCTGATTATGTGGTTGATTTTTAGCTTCTGCATTATTAAGAGTATATGTGGGCCACTTATGATATATTGCGACAATACTTCTATAGTGCTTTTCTCTTAAATTAATAAAAGCTCTTCTTGTACAATGCAAAACTAGAGAAAAAATTATAAAGTTTCAAACTCAAATTGTGCACATTGTTATAGAGTGCATATTGGTAAAACCCCTAACCAAAGGATTAACTATTAGAGCTTTTGAGAATTTTGTAGCTCATATGTGTTTGGTTAAGTCTTTTGATGATTTGGGTTAGTGGGAGTTTGAAATTGCGCAGTTGTTTATTGATGAGATATGAAATTTGATGACGTCACTTTTGTTATCATATCTCTTATGGCATCATTAAGATGCCTGGACCATTTTGTTGAGATTGCATATTTGTCTTACTTAATTATGTTTTCCTTTATCTATCTTGTGTATGAAATGTAAATTATTAACATGTATGATGTTTGTCTCTATTGGACATAATTTTCTACATTGTTAATAACTCATTATTTCTTTGAACATAATGGATATTTTGTTTTAATAATCTTTTGTCTCCAATAATTAAACTAATGTTATCCAAGTGAGAAATTGTTTGAATTTTGTAGATTGGCATTGTTTAATTATTAGATTAAATTTTAAATTATTAATATCAATGATGAAAATAAAATTTATGATATTTTATTTGACGGATATTAGTTGTTTGGGCTTATTATGTGAACATGCCTATGATGGGTTGGTCACTTGGTGTGCTCAAATGAGGAGTTCCTGCTCTCATTAGGTGGTTATAAAATTGTCACCCCATTAGACAATTTTAATGTGGCACAACATTGAGTAGAAACCTTAGCCACCAGGCAGAGAAAAGTATCTCCCTCATTCTGTGTTCGTAATTCAATTAAGGTGATAGGCATGGATCACATCCCTTCTTCAAATACACATTTTCTAACTCTTATAGTAGTTACTTTATATCATCAACATGTTATAACTATGCATCATTTGTTCTTAAATTTCCATCACATCATTCACAACAATCTTGGCTCAAGTATATATTTGTGGATTAACTTAAAGAAATTACAGTTAAAAAAAAAAAAAATAGTGCCCGGCCTTCTGAACTGATTTTGAAAGTGGATCAAAGCTGAATGTTTTGAAATTATATAAATTTCTCACTTCACAAGCTTAAGTTTAAATGACTAACTTGAGCAGTAACAACTAGACAATAACATACTGAAGCTTTAAACAGAATGCATTGCACTCATACGTGAACTATCTTATAAAATATTTGTTAACCCCACTTCTGTTTATTTAAAGCTTCCTAGTTCCTTCTGTTTCTTTATTTTGGCTATATTTATTGACCAAAATAAAGGAGAAGATGCAGTTACTAGAGTCTTTGGCTCATTTAATAATCCACTCCAAATGAAGTTCCTTAATAGATGCCCAAATAAGGTGTTTGTCTAATGGAACAGAAACAGAGCAGTTGAATTTTAGCAAGGGCACCATTATAATAAATCTATTCAATTTTACCTGAACGCAACATATTAGTTTTCATGGGGTTGCATACTTAAACACAGGCAGTGAAAACATAAATAGCATCAACATGAAAAGTTATTTAAGATACTGGCTGGAATAAGGCCTCTGTTGCCAGAAAATTCTGTTAGAGGAAGCTTCTCACTAGATGAAGCTCACAGCACAGCCCATTTCCGCAAGCTGGCCTTCTTTCTTCTCCAAAAGTTAAGTTCAAGAAAGAATTCTGAATTAAAAAAAAAAAATCAGTCAACCAACCTTCAATATGTACTAAGTGTTAAGGGTTCACTAATTACACACATTTTTTAATTGTAAAAAGTTCTGGCATAGCCGAATGCTATTTGATATTTGGTGCTTCAAAATTTTAATAAGATTCTATTTATAAAGACTAAATAGATTAAGGCTGACAAAGTCCAGGTCAAGATTTTAAGAAGATTCTATTTATTTGAAGTAATACTTGAAAGGAGTACACAATGACATAAATATTGACTTATCAGCAATACTTTTCCTTGCTCTTTTTTTGCTCAGTCAGAAATCTTGTTCCTAAGTTTTGAGACATCCCTATTGTTATTGAGTTATATGGTTTAACTCTTTTCGTGTTGTCATGATTCATGAACAATATGTTTTGATTGAAACATGATTGAGACATTATACAACTCTAAAGTAACCAAAAAAAAATTAAAAAAATCATCGTGCCAAAATATGGATCCAGATACAGCAAAAATAATATTTGTCATAAAATGAATCCATTAGCTCTGTATTAATTATGAAAAAGACCAAAAATTGTATCACCCTCAAGTAAACATTTTTTGCAAAAAAAAAAAAAACTTAAATATGTTTTTAGTCTTTCAAATTTGAGACAAGTTTGGTTTTAGTCTCCCAAATTTAAAATTGATCTTTTTAGTCCTTATAATTAAAAAAAAAAAAAAATTTAATCCATCTGCACAAACACCGTTAGAGATTTCACTGACGTGGCTAACGAATTGCAAGTCTCTTACATGGCAACTTACCTTGGTTTTGCATTCCTATTATCAAACATCCTACCACATGTGTATTTTCTTTCAAAGTATTTATTCTGACAATGTTTAAGCACGAGATGTTTGGGGAGAGGAATTAAAACAAGCTTTTTTCAAATTACAATGACCAAAAAAATTAATTTTAAATTTGAAAGATCAAAAATAAACTTATCCCAAATTCAAGGAACTAAACACATATTTAAGCCAAAAAAGCCTATGTCAACCAACACAAGCCCCCTATGGCAACCAAAAGTAGCATCCTAAATATTAACAAGGTTCTTCAGATGTTGTCAGTTCCCCCCATTTTGCAACTTCCTAACTCTTGGAGGAGATGACAAACACATAAAAATCTTGCCACCATTCCTTTGCTTGTAGCTTGGATAGTTTCTCTTGTTAGATTAGCAGTAGGTGGTCTAAAAGCAGATGTTGAGGTCATTCCCTCTCCACATCTCCACTAGGGTCTTTAGCCCTGTTAACAATCTGCTTTACTAATATTAATTAGATTTCACCGAAAAGCATGGATTTCGGGTTTAAAATGTTTCTTACCATCAGATTTTGGCAGCAGATCATTGAGAACCTTGCTATGTTACTGGTGGGCTGTGGACCCCTCATGATAATGCTCTCAGCTGCCGGCTGCTGCACCTGCACTTTGTGCTAACCATGGAAAACTCTGTCCTTTTTGGTTTGTGAAAGGAGAAGAGCAGCCACCTAACGTGTTTAAGTACCACGGCAGCTAACATTACACATGTATTTAAGACCTTGGATCGACCGTTTATCTTAGACAAACTTAAAAAAAGGGATGAACATGGAAGTGAGTTACATAAATTTAGGGACCAAATTTTATACACAAATAAATTGATGGACTAAATCACGAGTAATAATTTCAGGACCAAATTGCTAGTTTATTCTATTATTTTTTGTTCAACCATTTTCGTTATCAAGAGTTTATAGTAGGGGCAAACACAAGTTGGGTTGGTTCATGTCTGGGAGGATTTTAGATCCAAACCAATAAAAAAAAGCCTGTTTGGGTTGGTTCAAGTTTGTGCAATTTTGATGTTAGAATCTGATCCGAACAAACCCAACAATAATCAAATTGAGTTGGGTTGGGTCTTCAAGTTTAATATTAAAATAATAAAAAACGAAAAAAATTGGAAAATGAAAAAAAAAACTCAGAAAAAAAGGAAATATTAAAAAATAAATTGATATCTATGACTTGGATTATTGTTAAGAACTCTAAGAGCCACAAAAAATTAGAATAAATATTATATATATATATATATATATATACATATTACAAAATAGAAAAAAATAACAATAATATTTAATAATATGATTTATATAACATTGTCGGTCAAATTCATCTAATTATTATTCAACTCCCAAAGCCAATATTAATTAAACCAAAAATACTAAACCCATTGGTTTGAGCATAGATTAAAAACAAAAAAAATAGTAAACTTGAGTACTTGACCTTTCTATTAGCATGTAGATAAAAACATGTTAAGTATATGTTCGGATTGGGTTCATCAATTTCAACATTCCGAGAACACTATGGGCTTTTAAAAATTTAATCTGATTAGACCCATGAACCCAATCCAACCTGGTTTTTTGTGTTCGGTTTGGGTTAGATTGTTCAGGTTGACCGAACCCATGATCAACCCCAGTTTATACCTGCAACTTGACCAATTATTACATGATCCAGCGAAAGCTTCATTGACTCTGCCAGTTGAAAACTTCAATCCATGCCGTTGAGTGTTGATTTAAGTACAAAGGAAAAATTATGTGCCAGTGTTAAAATGATGTTTCAATAGTCTTTCTCCAATCTCAATCCAGGAAGGCCAATGAAGCTATTTCCGGGCTCTGGTTTCTGAATTCTCCTTTGATGCATTGATCTTCTTTCTTTGCTCATTTCATTCCATTGACCCGTACTTGCATACATGTTTGCAAGAAGAACATAATCACTGCTATGGTCTGGTTCTAATTCCAACAGATGTTTTCTTACCTTCTCACCAAGTTCAACATATCCGTGGAGTCGACATGCAGCTAACAAAGTCCTCCATACAATTGCATTGCACTCTACCGGCATGTTCTTTATCAAATTGTATGCATCCCCAACTAAACCAGCTCGACCCAAAAGGTCCACCATGCACCCATAGTGCTTTATCGTGGGTTGGATGTTATAATTTCTTCCCATAATATCAATATATCGTCTACTTTCATCAACCAATCCTCCATGGCTACAAGCACTTAGCACCCCCAAGAATGTAACATCATTCGGTCTCTCCACATTCTGTTGCAACATCTTTGCGAAAAGCTCTAACGCCTCTTCTCCATTACCATGTGACGCAAGCCCGAGAATCATGACATTCCATGAAATCACGTTCTTCCCTTTCATGTTGCTAAAGATGTGGTAGGCTTCTTCCACTGCTCCACACTTTGCATACATGTCAATTAGGGAATTGGAGACTGCTGTGCTCTCACCAAGCTTAGTATGTTGTATGAGAGAATGAATTCGCCTCCCGAAATCCAGGGCTCCTATTGCACCACATGCAGAGAGGGTCACTACCAAGGTGGCGTCGTCGGGCCGCGTGCGACTCTGCAGCATTCTGGTAAACAGATGGAGAGCTTCTTTATAGTTTCGACAACGCACGTGACAGTCTATGATAGAGTTCCAAGCCACTAAATCTGCATTTGGAATTTCCTCGAACAGGTGGTGTGCGGTTTCTATGTCCTTCACCATACCGTACATGTGCATCAGAGAATTCCTGACATAAGTGTGAGTTTCAAGTCCAAGTTTGAGGATGCTGCAATGCAGTTGCTTTCCCAATGTAACCGATCCCAATCCACCAATAATCTTAAGGAGGAAAGAGAAGGTAAAATTGTCAGGTGCCACGTGGCCTTTTCCCTGCATTCTCCTGTACATGTCAATGGCCTTTTGTGGTTGGCTAGTCTTCCCAAGGCCCCTGATCATGGTGTTCCACATAAATGCATCGGGTTTATGAATCATGTCAAAAACCGTCACAGCGTAATTCATATCTCCATGCCCCGAAACCGCACAAAACTCAATGATCTTTCCCACCACAAGCGGGTTCTTATGAAACCCACTCTGGACTATACGACCGTGCATCTCCTTCAAATGCTTCGTGCTGGAACACCGCTTGAAAAGGGTCAAAAGACTTTGTTGAGCCTTCCAAAACGCTCCGTCTTTGGGACTCATTACATTACAAACTCCTTTCTCTTTTCCCCGCCCTCCAAATTCCTCCCCAGTTGGTCCACCACAAAATTAACCTGCAACCGTTAGCTTTCTCAACATTTTTTTATTTCTTTATATATTAACTTTACAACAGAAGAGCTCTTCGAAATATGTTGCTCTAGACTCTAGTTACGGATGGTAATGAGTGACATGGATCTCATACGTACTATCCTATCGTATGCATTTCTGTTCCAGTATTTCGTATAAATTAGTGTATGAATTATTATATAAATAACACAATTTTTAGAATTATATTGTATTATATTTTTTTTGTGTACAATGATAATAATAAAATTAAAATGTGAAATTTTATGAAAATTATTTAAACCTCCCATATTTAAATGGACTACAATGAATTATATTATATTAGAGTAAATTATATTCGCACTCTTTTAGTTTTTTTGAAATTACGCTTGATATTTCTCTATTTTGGTAAATTACAATAAATTTTCTAAAAGTGTGTGACATATGATACCAATCCCTTGGTCGTTGAATGTCGTCCAAAACATTTACAAAAGGTGAGCATGTGCTGTTCACATGACCTTTAATGATTTTTTCTTCCAAAAATGACTTCACCTTCATCCTTTAAACTTGGTTTCCTTAACTTCCTCTCTCTATTCTCTATCTCTTTCGAGCACTACCATACTATACACAAATGTCAACTTCATTGGAGACACCTTCTTCTCTTCTCCTAACACAAAGTGCAATAATTCAAATTTTGGTCATTGATTTCCTTGAACCAAATCTAGTATTTCTAATAATTTCCAAAAATTTTGCTTCGGTAGTTTCATTATCTTGGTATCTCATGCTAAGCCAGTATTAGCTCTTTTACCACATTTCTCCTATACCATATATGTAACACCTAGCCGCTTTCAAGATCAAAGACTGTCCCCACAAACCAACACAAGACTTTTCAACATGCTTTGTCCTCACTCACATGTTTCTTAGGAAGCTTCCTAGGAGGTCAACCATCCCAGAATTACTCCATGTCAAGCACGCTTAACTATGGAGTTCTTAAGTGATAGGCTACCAAAAAGTAAATGCATCTTGTTGGTATAGATAGCACTTACTAATTCTTTAAGTTATCCTCAACTGTACAGTCTCATACCTGCACAACCTCTAAATCCCTCTTCTTCTGGTGTGTATTTAATTCATTCATGTGTCCCTCCCACTGAAAGCCTGCCAGGAGCCGCTCCTTGTTCGTGTCTCATCTCTTTTGCACCAGCGATCACTCCCTACCCTCGTGAGCGCCCGGGATGTTACAATATACCCTTCAAAAGTGTGTTTGAATTTTGCAAATAAATCTTATGAACCCCAACTATTTTATGTTTTAATTATACTGCATAAAACCTTGACTGTGTGTATGAACCTCGCTGACCTTGACTGTAAAGTTTAAAGGATGAAAGTGAGGGTATTTTTGGAAGAAAAATTCATTAAAGATCTGTGAGTAGCACATGCTCATTTCTTGTAAATGTTTTGGATGGCATCCAACAGACAGGGGGATCAATGTTACATGTCACACACTTTTAGGAGGTTTATTGTAATGCGCCAAAACAGAGAGATATCGGGTGTATTTTCGAAAAAACTAAAAGGATACGAGTATAATTTACTCTTATATTTAACATTACATCATGTGCATAATGTTTAAATTATAAAATATCAATTTCCATAAATTGAGGCTAAAGATTTCATATATGTATTGACTTAACATTACCTCAACCCACGAAACCCATTAATTTGAACTAAATTATAATATTGATTGATTGTGTACATTCTCATATAATGTACCTCATGCTGCATAAGGTTTATATACAACACTACACTGTACTTTGGAGAAATGTTAATCACACCCCATTTTTGAACACACTTTTTATTATGGGCTAAAATTTATCGAAAATTATAAACTTTTATGAGTCCTACTTGTTATTTAAAGATTCTTTCCTGGTTTTATAGTTTTTAATAAATTTTAACCAATAATAAAATGTGTGTTAGAAACAGTGTATTAGAAAGTATGTTGCTAGCACCCTCTTGCATCCTATGCAGGCCATGTCATTTAAGTTGAAGGTCATATCCTCCCACACAAATGCAAGGAGTTTGTTTTTAGAATAAATCATACTAACATCTCTTGAGGTTTTTTTAGATTATACATAATTTCCTTGTTTTTTTAACATTTACAACAACCTCTTTTATAGGAATACAAGATGTAATGCTTTTCAAATAATTAAGAAGATTAGTATAATGTATAAAGGATGTTAGTGCAATGTTTTTTAAACAATTAAGGGATTAGCGTAAGGATAAAAAAAGGAGGGATTAGTGTAATTTACTTTTTTCTTTTTCTTTTTCGGTCAATAAGTGTTTATAGGTTTGTTGCACTTGTTGGACAATATCTCTTATACTCTGTACAGTTATATATTTCTTTTATTTCTAATAAGTTATTAATTTTTTGCATATATTATGTATATAGAAATTTAAATTTTTACTAAATAATATTTTATAGTCTTGGCTCCCTTCAAATAAAAATTCTAGTTCCGCCCATGTCCAAATAATCAACTTGTTCGAAGAAAATACTGTAGTTTTGCGTGCATTAAAATGTTTAGAGTAAATATATTGTTCAAAAGAAGTTATATTATTTTGGTCTCTAAAGATTTTGGATTGAACAAATTAATTCTCAAAGTTATCATCGTGTGAACAAATTCATCCTTTCATAGTTATTAACTTGCTAACAATTTCTACAAATGAAAATTTTATTAGATCAAAACAACAAAAGGAATTTTTCAAAATACTAAATTGTATAATACTCTACTTAGTTCAAATTTCAACCCCAATAGCCTTATCTTGTACGTAAATCTTTCCTGTTAATTTCTGTTCCTAAACTTTCACATTGGATTATCAAATTTTCTAACAGATGAAGCCAATGGCAATTTCTAAGCGAGACTAGTAATTACAACATATTTGAAATTTTTCTCAAAAGTCAATATAGAATAAGGTTCTTAGAGTAAAAAAGAAAAGGGTTGTTAGAGTTGTGGGTATTGGGCCTATAAGCCCAAGCCCATTAATGTAACTATATGTTTTATCTTTGTATTCTTGCCTCTTTTGAATGAAAGAAAATCATCTTCCATTACATGGTATCCAGAGCCCAGTGCTCCAAGCCTCCTTCTTTTTTTGGCAATTTTTTTTTTCTTCTTCTTCTCCTGCCCACCTTCCTTCTCTGGGGGGCCTGTCTCCGGCACAACCCACCTCCTACCACCGACACCATCGTCTTCGTCCCGCCGACGCAACCTCCACCACCGTCTGGCGACGCCATTGGAGCTCCGACGAGCCGCTACTTCTCCGGCAGCTTTCTCTATTTTTCGTGCCGATCTCCCTCTCCAATGGACATGGGGTCTCACCACCCCCTCCCCTAGCTTCACCCCAGTGAGGCGCTCCTAACTCAGTGGTCCACCTCCATCACCACTGCCAGCCACCGCTAAAAGCTGTTTAGGCTGTTTTTTGGCTTTCTTTTCACTCCCAGAGCCCATTTTGCTTATCCTTTTCTCCATTTTCTTCTTGGACTTTAGTTTGCTTGGCTTTGGGAGTGTTTTTCAACACCTTCTGTTTCGTTTGGCTGACTCATGGCTAGTTCCCAACCCTCGAAGGTTGATTCTTCATTTTTTACCAACTATGCCAACATCCCTCTTTATGTTGACAAATTAGATGGCAACAACTATGATTCTTGGGCTTCCGACATCAAGCTTTGGCTTCATGGTCAAGACTATGAAGACCACCTCACCCAAAAACTTGATTTTGTGCCTAAAGCTGACCGTTCCAAGTGGAAATGGATTGATGCCCAGCTGTGTAGCATCATTAAATCTACTCTTAATCCTTCCTTGAAGCATATTTTTCGTGCCAATTGTGAAGCTGTGTGGGAGCAGGTGAAGATTCTGTACACAATGACACTCAACACCTATATGGAGTTCGCCAAAACCTCATGAGTGTCATTGCTCCTCGTCGACTTGATGGTTCCATGGCTGACTATTTAGGCAAAGTCAATGGCCTTCTATATGACTTCAATGAACTCTTGCCCCCTGCTTCTACCCCTGCCAAGGAACTTGAGCAACGCCAATCTTTCTTCATGTTGTTAGCCTTATATGGATTACCTGCGGAGTATTCCTTGGTTCGTGATCAGATTTTGGGATCTCCGACTATTCCCACTTTGAATTCTGCATGGTCTACTTGTTGCATATACCAACAAAAAACTTTTGTTGGTGTGGATGTGCCTTCACCACCTGTTGACTCGTCAGCCCTGGTCTCTCATAGCGGTGATCGTGGTCGCTCCTGCAAATCAAGCAAATCTAGTCCAAAGTGTGATCATTGCCACAAGATTGGCCACATAATTGATCGATGTTTTTCTCTCCATGGTCACCCTACTCGAGCATCTAATGTGACCGACACTACTCCAGTTGCTTCCTCTAAGCCCGCTACTCCAGCTGTTGATCCACAGTCGTCTCCAACCCTTTTTTCTGACTTTGTTAAATGGTATGAGGAATGCTAGGCCTCTAGTTCCACTGCTTCTACTGCACACATGGGTAATTCCTTTGCTGCTATCTCTCACTCCACATCCCTTGGTCCATAGGTCTTAGATTCTGGTGCCACTGATCATCTTATAGTAATAAATCCCTTTTCTCCACTCTATCTACTTCCGATTCTTTGCCTTCTGTCACTATGGCTAATGGGTCTCACACACAGTCTTAGAGAGTTGGTATTATCAAGCTCCTTCCCTCGCTTTCCGTTGATAATGTTGTTTATGTTCCTATATCTCCATTTAATCTATTATCCACTAGTCGTTTGACTCATTCCCTTGACCTTATTGTTTCCTTCACCAAAGATTTTGTTATTTTGCAGGACCGGAGTTTGAATTAGACGATTGGCACCGGATGTGAGTCACATGGCCTCTATCAACTAAACACCTCTGCCTATGCTGGTTCAATGGTGGATTCTCCTCTTCTCATTCATGCCTAGTTTGGTCATCTTAGCCTTGCCAAGCTAAAACAAATGGTGCCTAGTCTGTCAAAATTGTCTACTTTATCTTGTGAATTGTGTCAGCTTGGAAAACATGTTCGTAGTTCTTTTCCTAGTCGTGTTTATCGTCGGGCTACATCCCCTTTTGGTCCAGTTCATTCTGATGTCTGGGGTCCTAGTCGTACTGTGTCTACTTTAGGTTGAAAGTATTTTGTAACCTTCATTGATGATTATTCTCGATGTACTTGGTTGTTTTTAATGGAAAACATATCTGAGTTGTTTACTATTTTTAAGTCTTTTTATCACGAAATCAAAAATTAATTTGGTGTTTCTATTCGCATTTTACAAAGTGATAATGCCAGTGAGTATTTATCTAAGGAATTTGGGTAGTTTATGGCCTCTCATGGCATTCTTCATCAAACCTCTTGTGCACATACCCCCCAACAAAATGGGATTGCTAAGCGTAAAAATAGACAACTCATTAAAACAACTCGGACCTTATCACTCCATGGAAATGTTCCACACTGTTTTCAGGGTGATACGGCCCTTATTGCTTGTTACCTTATTAATCGCATGCCCTCATCAGTTCTTGATAACAAGATACCCCACTCTATTTTATTCCCTCACCAACCAACCCACCCATTGCCGCTTCGAGTCTTCGAATCTACTTGTTTTGTTCATAATCTCACACCAGGCCTTGATAAACTTTCCCCAAGGTCCCACAAATGTGTTTTCCTTGGTTACCATCGGTCTCAAAAAGGTAATAAATGTTATTCCCCTGTCTCCCCTCCCTTCCAGCTCCCTCTCCTGTCTCCTTCATTTGATCTTCACCCTCAAGAGTTACCCACGATTCCTCCCAATCCACCTCTTCCTTGTCCTCTTCAAGTGTATCACCGTCAGGCGCATCCCCTTTTACCACCCCCGGCTAGCGATGGGCTTGACTCCACCCCGGCTCCCATTGTTCCAACCAGGGACGGATCCAGAAATTTTATCTTGTGGGGGCAATATTTATGCACATAATTTTGTGGGGGCAATACTTATAATATTGATTAGCTTTTATACTGTGTTTCAAACTATGGGGGCAATTTATAGTTACAAATATACATTATATTAAAAAAAAAAAAAGTTCGTGGGGGCAATTGCCCCTAATGTCCACCAAGTGGATCCGTCATTAGTTCCAACCCCTCTAGCACTACCTCACAAGCTTGATCTTTCGATTTCATTCCAGAAAGGTATCCGTTCTAGCTGGAATCCTTCTTTTCATTATGTTACCATTGTTTATCTCCTTTGTATTATACTTGTCTATCTTCCTTGTTGTTTGTTTCCCTTCCAAAGACTGCAGGTGATGCCTTATCTCACCCTGGATGGAGGCAAGCTATGCTTGATGAGATGTGTGCACTTCAGAGCAGTGGTACTTGGGACCTCGTTTCCCTACCAATAGGCAAGACGGTTGTAGGTTGTCATTGGATATTCATAATTAAAGTTGGCCCTGATGGTCAAGTTGATCGCCTCAAAGCCCATTTGGTTGCCAAAGGCTATACTCAAATCTTTGGCTTAGACTATGGTGACACTTTTTCTCCTGTGGCCAAGATGGCTTATGTCCGACTATTCTTCTCCATGGTTGCTATTCTTCACTGGCCCCTCTACCAACTTGACATCAAAAATGCTTTTCTTCATGATGATCTCATTGAAGAAGTTTACATGAAGCAACCTCTGGGGTTTGTTGCTCAGGGGTAGTCTTCAAGACTAGTTTGTCCGTCTTCGCAAATCTCTATATGGCCTCAAAAAATCCCCTAGGGCATGGTTTGGTAGATTTAGTACTGTAGTTCAACAGTTTGGTATGACACGGAGTGAGGCTGATCACTCAATTTTCTATCGCCATTCAGCCTCAAGATGTATTTACTTTATTGTGTATGTTGATGACATTATTATTACAGGTAGTGATCACCATGGAATCACTCAGCTAAAGCAACATCTTTTCCATCATTTTCAGACCAAAGATCTTGGCAAACTTCGTTATTTCTTGGGGATAGAAGTGGCATAGTCCAAGAATGGCATTGTGACTTCTTAGAGAAAGTACGCAATGGATATGTTGGAGGAAATAAGGTTGATGAATGCTAAGTCTATAGATACCCCTATGGACCCTAATATTATACTCTTGCCAAGTTAGGGGGAGCCCCTTTCAAACCCAAACAAATATAGAAGAACGGTTGGGAAATTAAATTATCTCACTGTAACTCGTCCAGATATCTCTTTTGCAGTTAGTGTGGTGAGTCAATTTCTTAACTCTCCTTGTGAAGGACATTGGGATGCTGTAATCCGCATTCTGAAATATATTAAGAGAGCACTAGGAAAAGGCTTCTTGTATGAAGACAAAGGACATACACGCATTGTAGGATATTCAAATGCAGATTGGGCAGGCTCTCCCACAGATAGGAGATCTACTTCTGGGTATTGTGTCTTTGTGGGTGATAACCTAGTCTCTTGGAAGAGCAAGAAGCAAAATGTTGTGGCAAAATCAAGTGCTGAAGCATAATATCAAGCCATGTCCTCAGCCACTTGTGAACTTGTATGGCTCAAACAGTTACTAAAAGAACTTAGATTTGTAGATATTTCACAAATGACGCTTATCTGTGATAATCAAGTTGCCTTGCATGTTGCCTCTAATCTAATTTTCCATGAAAGGACCAAACACATTGAGATAGATTGTCATTTCATTAGAGAGAAGATCTTATTAGGTGACATTGCAACAAACTTTGTAAATTCTAATGATCAGTTGGCAGATGTTTTCACTAAGTCCTTGAGAAGTCCTCGGGTTGATTATATTTGTAACAAGCTTGGAGCATATGATTTATATGCTCCAGCTTAAGGGGAAGTGTTAGAGTTGTGGGTATTAGGCCTATAACCCCAAGCCCATTAATGTAACTATATGTTTTATCTTTGTATTCTTGTCTCTTTTGAATGAAAGAAAATCATCTTCCATTACTAAATTGTATACTACTCTACTTAGTTCAAATTTCAACCCCAACAACCTTATCTTGTACGTAAATCTTTCTTGTTAATTTCTATTCCTAAACTTTCACATTGGATTATCAAATTTTCTAACGGACGAAACCAATGGCAATTTCTAAGCGAGGTTAGTAATTGCTATATATTTGAAATTTTTCTCAAAAGTCAATATAGGATGAGGTTCTCAAAGAAAAAAAGAAAAGGGTAAATAAAAAATAAAAGCAAAATATAAGGCACGAGACTACAATCTTTTACTTTCACAGCTCACTCATATATTTTAAGAAAATCGGATACAACCATCAAATTCAGAGGAAGAAGTAACTTGTCCTCAAGTCAACGTACAGGTGATTCATTGAAACGACAGATTACTCGTGCAACGTCCAGGACATAGCCCAGAAAATTAATCTGTCACTTCAACTTGGAACAATATGTGTAATATGAATCATCATATTGAGAAGAAAACAAAAGAAAGGAAAAGAACTTGACAACCAACAGAACAGACATAGCTAAAGAACTAATATATAAGAAGCTCATGTCAGAAATCTGCAAAGACAGCGAAAAGATCACCATTGATGTAATCATTGTCGACCAAACTGACCAAAAAGTAGCTGCCCCCCACCTGTGACACAAATAGAAAGAATTATCAAAGCTCTAGCATCTAGCTGAAAACAAAAAAACAGCACTGCCATAAAAAAAACACAGTATTTCCTTTTATAAGAAAGGCAGTGTGCGAGGTTTTACAGGACCATAGATTGAGAAACCAACCTCTTCAACTAATTTCCTGGATGCATCACCCTCAGGGTACAAGCACGCCCATCCTCTTGACCAAATTAAAAATGCCTCATCCTTCCATACATTGAAGCTGACGGGATCTACAATGGTTGGTTGTATTATCTCCTTAGCTGGGAAGACACCCCATGTCACAGCATTAACATCAGTTTGACCCACATTAGATTTCCAGCTCCCTTCTTTATTCACAGCCATATAAGTTAAAGATGTTCGATCCTTGCATTTATCAACAAGTGCATCCAGCTTTTCCTTAGAGCAGAAGAACTCTACATATGCCTTCTGATAAACATACCCACCAGGTCCACCCCAGCCTAGGCCATATATAAAAACAAAGGATTTAGTGTATCTCACATCCACCAATATGGACTAGACATCAATACCATCAGTGATAAATTGCACTGGACATTCTCATCAGGAAAATCTCAATATATGTTCTGTATCCCTGTTTTGCTTTCTACTCTTCAATCTTCACTATTCATTTTACAAGTATAGTCAATATAAAGTGATATAGCCACATCTCACTCAAGACTCCTTATCAAAAAAAAAAAAAACAAAACCTTTCCCATCATCTGGCCACCAAAAGTTCAGTAATTTAAGAATAATATTTTTCCTAATCAGCTAAAAGTAGTTTAGGCAATAAACAATATGAATTGATCTGTAAGACACCAGATCAGTGATATGTATAGGTTCAAAAGGCTATGTATCACATTTGACATAATGTAATTTTTACCAACAAAAAACAAGGAAAAAGAAATCGGAAATAAAACGGAACAACAATTGGCCATTTGTGATTGTATGCCGAATTGTGGCAACTTACTAACATGTTATCAATTAGCACAGCATCAGATCTAGCAGACCAGCATGCACAAACCAACAAGAAAAAGAAATTGGTAGGAAATTTAAAATAAAAAAATAAAAAAAAAGGAACTACAGAGACAAATAACAAAATTAAAAATGCTGAATTCCATGCTTTGAATTTAGATTTGCTTCTATAGAATTCCTTATTTAATCCAGTCACATGTGTCAATATTCAGGTAATTAAAGACAAGGCACAAATCAGACAGCCAGTGCTAACATGTCTACTTTTCATTGGTGAAAATATTTCAAACCAAAGGGTAATTAACCTAACTGTAAGTAACCTCTTTAAAACGAGTTGTAAGTAAATGAAATAGTAAAAATTATCAAAGTCTAGATTTTGGAGAATGATTTGAATATTTACCATTATCAATGATCACAAGATACGCATTAGAAATGGATCAAATTTAACTCAACCCTAAAAGCTAGCTCAAAGGAAGAGGATTATCCAAGTCTTATAAGGAATATTTTGGCCATATTCCTAGCTAGAGACCTTAACACACACACCTCAAGCCCAGGACTGAACATCTAGAGTGTGAAGTTTGTAGTGCTAGACATCTACAGGTAACCTAACATTAAGACTGGATAGGCTCTAATACCATATTAGAAATGGACCAAGCCTAAGTCAACCCCATAAGCTAGCTAAAAGGCAGATGATTGCTGAAGTCTTGTCACAAGTATTCTGATCATATTCCTAACCAATGTGGGGCATCTTAACAACATGCATAAATGAGGACAGAAGGGGGAAAGCTTCCTACATCATGGCATACATTTAACCATAACCATTGTTCAAGACACAAGCAACTGTGGCTTGCTGTGGTTCCATCCTGCTATGACTACCTAGCACCTTCTGTTTCTAACTCATTTCAAAATGCAAACCTGTAGAAATATTCAACTCTCTAACTTGTATCAGAAAGTTAATCATCTATCTATAGCTAGTACAAACTAGAATGCTCTAAACCTACATCCAGAAAATATCATGCATGGATAAAAATCAACTTCTTTTACACCCACCTACAGTAGGAGAATCTGACTTTTCCCCATTGACAGCTGGCTGGCTATTGATGGTGAGGAAGCCCTTCATGTTAATACTCTCCAGCTGCTCATTTATGATCTTTGTCTCTGGCTGAAGACCATCTAGTTCTGACCAAGGATTGCTTCTCAACTTTCCAAGGCAATACATTCTAAACCTCTGATATGTAACAAAAGGCATAAATTTAGACGATGTTGAAGTGTTAGTAAGAATACTCTAGCAATATTCCAAGTACAGTAACTCCACCTCATATATATCTTCAACGCTTTTCAAGGGAACTGCCCATTCTTCAATAAGCTTCTTGTCCCGTGCACGTGGCCGCATGAACTGCAAGAAAGAAATGATCAATTATAGCACCAGAAAATTACAAGCTTACCAATTTCTAAAAGCTTCAATGTAGATTTTCATTCTTCTGCCTTGTTTTCTCTTCCTTATTTTTTATTCCATGTACAAAGTAATTAGGTTGTACATATGACCTTCCTTTTAATACTATTCTCTTCATTTTTTCAAAAGTAAAGAGTTTATACGGCCTCCTAATCAAACACAACAAAATATGCCACCCAAACGCACGCTTTTCAATGTAGGGCACCCTATAGCATTGACATTAAATCCAATTTTTCAAATTGTGATTTACACTACAACCATAATTGCAGCCACAATATTATGGTTTTGGAGCTTTCCACAACTGTATCACAATCATAATTGAGGCTACATCAACTGCATTTGTCAACAATTTTGTGCAATGACGGTAATATCAAACAATTGTGACTGCAATTTAGAACCTTGATATTAACCAATTCATTGCAGGAGAAATATGCAAAGAGTTTATGTTTCTTCAAGGACTATGCTTCTTATAAGATTCATCACTACAGTATTTTCTACAGTTGGATTCATAGTTAGCAGTTTTAGTTTCTGCATCTTACATTGCTCTGTCTACAATGCAATCATGTCTGGCTGAATCATGAGTGGGAATCCTTATGCAATAAAATATATTAAAACAAATATATCACAAATCAAGGAAAGTATAATGCATTTGAATAATTCAAATAACTATAATCACTCAAACTTTTTTTTGCCTTTGCTGGTAATCCCTGAAGTACTAATGAATCTTGTTAACAATTTATGTTAGATAAACAGTCTATTGTTTAAACAATTGATTTTGATCTACCGATAGTGTAGAGTTTTATATCATCTGCCAAAGAAAATAAAAGTGTAACATACACAAATTAAAATCACTAAGTAACCATGTGCACCTGATAATCAGTTAATGCACCATATGATGGGTTACAGGAATCACTCCAACGCCCATGTGGGTATTGATCCCATCCTATGGTCCTTGATATGTAGCTTTTTGGACGATTTGCCCTATGATAGTTGCATAAAGAAAGTAAGAAATCCTTCAGACAGAAACACCCTTCTTATATTTTGGAACAAGACATAGCAATTGCAAAGGTAACATACCAAAAGATTGGACGGACATCTTCTTTAACACGGAAAACATTTGCAGGGCGTCTCCAAGGTAAGGACCTAGAAATTTTGGTCTCTTCAATTAAGCCAAGGTTCTGCCAGCAATAACATTAATATCAACTTTCAATTAAGTGAAGTCTTTCAAAAATAACATTAAAAATATACACATCACAAGCCAGAATATCATATCCAATAGATCAGAATACCATTAGTATTGCTAATGCTGATTTCTCCATATTTAGCGTATAAAGATGCAATGTCTTAATTCCATGAGCTAAAATCTTTTTGCACATTTCAGTTCCCAGGTGAATTCCATAAGCCTTGACAGCTTCTTCATTGTCCTTGATAGGCTCTAAAGCAGCCATAATGTCAGCTGGTATCTAGATTATGTCATTGAAAATAAAACATTGTATTAGAGCCCATGACACTTGACTAATATAACAAATTGGTAAAAACTAAAAAGCAAACGCATATGACATAACAGATATATTGTGTGAAAACTTTCATATGAACTTATGTCTAATTTCAAGCACTGACTGCAAATGGTATTCAGTTTTGAATATTGTTAACATGTACAAGATGTAATATTTTCAAATATAGCAATTATATTCTCCATTGTCATTATCCAAGTGTCTGACAGTCCACCTGGTTGCACATTATTCTATCAACAGAAAACAAACATAAGAAACCTCTTCCAAATATGACGTAAAAAGATCAAAGAATGACCATATTAATTTTACAATTGATAACCCTCACCATTAGAAATAGGTGAGCATCTAACCATACACGTACTGAAATTTATAACAAATCAATGGACCACCTTACCATAATGGAAATCAATTGCATCATGACAGTAGGCAATGATCTAAGCTTAGGTTTTTTAATATAGAACAAGAGAAAAGGGCAAAATAGGTGTTAAAAGGATTGGAAAAAAAAACTAAATCAGTTTCTATATTCCAAAATTTGTACTCAAAATATATTTTGGTTTATACGGAACAGGTATATTGACTCCTTCCAGACATATGCCAAATCCAAAAGTGAATGCTCTACTTTTATGTCAATGGAAATTTACACATAGATGAACCATGTTCATGATTTTTCAGGGATGAATTTGAGTGATAGCTGGTTTAAAAATTTTAATTTGACCTACACAGATGCACGAGCCCAGGCAGATTTCCTGTTACTTGTAACATACATACTTTCCGTTGAAATTATGAGGTTTTAAGTATAAAAGGAGAAAATTGAGAGAGCAGATATTTCAAATAATATTCTTGAGTATTAAATTGGATTATAATGTGATGATAAAACATAAGGCACTATACCGTAGTTTATACTAATACTATATCATAATCCTAACTAAATAAGGAGACCAATCATGAAATACTACAGCTGTGAACCCATGCTACACAGTGTACCAAACCAATTCAACTTCGGCAGTGAAAAGAGAAAAAGTAGTGAAGGCCCAGAAAAAATTGTATGACATTGACATCTGTCCAATCTTATTGGACAGATTTATTATAATATAGATCAAGAAATATGAAAACCCAGGAAATAGGGAAAATAATCCTAAGAAATAACCTCTAAGAAACTTTAATTATTGCGGTCTTCTAATAAGTTCCCTTTTATCTGTTTCTAACACGAGAAACAACAATTTTTTTTCCCTACTAAATAACTACAATAAGTTTCCCCTACACTAAAGTGAACTAAATGTGGAAAAATACTCAAATAAGAGAGTTATTTAGCACCTAATAATTATTGAAACAGTCAAATACTATTAAAATTGTAAATTTAAATTTTCTGCACATGGAGAAAGGCAAAGCACTGACTAAAAGGCATTTAAGTCAGAAAAGTGCCTCTAGAGGGCACAATTTATGTAAATATTCATACAACTTAATTAGATGGTGCATGTCTGAAAAGTGAAAACTGATTCCTAGCAAGCAAGTTATATGGAAGACATGTGTCAATTGAATTTGAAACCTATAACAGTAATAATAACAACCAAGCCTTTTCCCACTAAGTTGAGTAAAAATGTTCTATCATAAATCATGTCTATAGATAAACTATTGAACTCTAAATCCTTCTTAATGGTTTTCCTTATAGTTTTTCTCGGTCTCCCTCTACTTCTAGAGATAGGGCTATCCTCCATCTAATCTACTCTCCCTGAAGAGCTTTATCAATCTTCTCCATACATGCCCAAACCATTAAGGTGAGGTTCTACTATCTTTTCTGCAATAGGACCCCAACTTTTTGTCTTATACATTCATCCCTAATACTATCTTGTTTAATATATTCATTCATCCAACACAACATTCTTCTCTCTGCAACACTAAGTTTATTCTCTGGTCAGCTTTTTACCACCTGACATTCATTTCCATTAAATGTCATAACAAATATATTGCTTTCATGATTGACTTCCCAAGAATAAAACCAAATTAATTTCAGTAATGTGATTCTCTTCTAAATCTCCACTCAATTACCCTTCCCCATAACTTCATAATATGACTCATGAGCTTTATTCCCCTATAATTTGCACAATTTTGTATGTATCCCTTGTTCTTATAAATAGGGATATTAGAGTACAACTCCTCCACTCTTCCAGCATTTTCCTAAACCTCATAATTGATAGTTTAGGCATGACCAGAAAGCATAGCAGACATCAACACCAGTTGGGTTAATACTCTAGTAGTTAACTGTTAATTTTGCATATATCTATTTAATTGCAAGTAATTTTTTACCTACCAATGTAATTTTGATACACGTGTTGAAGTTTAATTTTCATTGATATTCTCAAGTTCCAAAGGGCACAACTGATATTTTCTTCCAGTATACATGCATAAAGAGATCAATATTTAACATCCAAGTGATTTTTTATGCTTCCTTTGAGAACCCCCCCTCCCCCAAGGTTCTTGAGATTATTAAACATTTAGAATATTTAATATTAGGTCTATGCAAAAAAATTTCTTACCTTTGTTTTACAAAACCCAGTCATGCGGAGAAAGCCCTTGTAATTATTAATGGGCATAATTCCAGGTACAATAGGACAAGTTATTCCAATTTGACGACAGTCATTCACAAATTTGAGGAATATATCTGTATCATAAAATAACTGGGTGACAATCAGATCTGCTCCAGCATCAACCTATAAAAAGAACATAAACTCAGAAAAGGAGGCCTGAAAAAAAGGCAGAAAGATGAACAACAAATTCCTTGCAAAATAATCCTTCTCCACTGCCCACCCCTCACTTTTTCATTTTCATTTTCATTTACAAGAAGAATAACCATGTTTATCAATAAATGCAGCATTTCTCATTAATATTCTTTCCCTCTTGTTTAAGCATGCAAGTCGCGGATTAGAAGAATTCTCTAAAATTATGTTCTAGGACCGATAAAAAAAAAAAACATCTCAATACATAAAATGGGTGGATTCTAATTCAATGACAAGACCTTGCTCTTCAGGTAAGCAAGATCATTTTGATACCCTTCTGGTGTAGCCAACCCATTACTTTCTATAACATCCGGATGTGCCTCTGAAGAGAAAGACAATAGATTATAAGAGAAAATGATGGTGGAAAAAGAAGCAGAAAAGCACTCGGCAGAAAGTGATAATGAAGTTGAAAATAATGATAACAAAAGCAAGAAACCTGGATAACCAGCGACTGTAATGCCAAAGTAGTCACCATATTTAGCTCTGATATGTTTCACCTGCAAAACCATCAGCATCCATAAAATAAGGACTGAAGACCAGACAAGTGGCCTAACTAACAGGATCTACAGCTGGTATCAAATTTTATGACACTAAGCTTAAAATTTTATCATCACTAAGAATGCAGTATAATGTTTCATAACATACTGGAAAATGTTGTCTACATGTTTGAAAGTTTGGTTTAAAAAAGTACACCATTCTTTGTATTTTCAGGTTTATTTCCTATGTTGGGAGCGGTGGTCATTTAAAAATATTTCGAAATGCAAATAAAAACATCTCCTGAATAAGAGGAAAATAGCATCTCTTTCCAGGAGAAGTCATTTGCCACAACAAATGAGACCCTGCAAAGTTATAAGAGTTGGTCTGTGTACAATTGAAAGCTTTTCTTAACAAAGGTCTTCATGAAAATGTTTTCTACGAAAATAGCTTGAACAAAAATATATTCACCAAAGTCCTGCCATTCTCCACAAAATAAATGGAGTCCAAGAATTATAGACTTGCTCAGAGGTGAATTACGGTACCATACAGATCCCAGCTGACCTTGGCAAAAATAGAATGAATTACACAAATATGAGGAAAATTGGAATAGAGAGGAGTTGGTACCAGGTCGCGTGCGCAGGCAAAGCCGCCTTCGACCTGGACAAATTTGTCCTGACCATGTGGGGGGTCACCTCGAAGTGCAAGCACATTTTGGAGGCCATTGGACTTGATGGCGTGGAGAGCATGGTCAATCTTCTCAACAGGCATGTTGGTGCAGGTGAGGTGCATCATGGTTTCCACACACACAATGTTCTGCATTTTGTTGGCAATTTCCAATGTTAGATCAGCCGTTGATCCTCCAGCACCCCAGGTGATGTCACAAAACGAGGGATTGTGTGCCACCATGCGCTCCATCCTCTCAAATAGATTGTCCACCCCATCTTCAGTCTTGGGCGGGAAGAACTCAAATGAGAACACCACCCTGTTTGGATCAGCTGCGCGTATTTTCTCTATCACCTTCATTTTTATCCCCGAAGCAGAAGATCAGCTAGATCCAACGCTCAATCCTAAAACATAATTATCATTCATTAGCAAAATTCAAAAGTAATCCTTTGCCTGTAGTGTAGATCTCAGCCGAATTAGGAAGAGAGTTGTAGGTTCTGGATCAGAATTATGAACATTTTTTAACTCTACCATTAACAACGGAATAAAACCCAAACTTGAAAGGAATGAGAGCAATAGTCGTACCTTGTGACGTGAGGTGAGGTAAGGTAGGGAGAGATACTCCAAGCGCGCAATGAAAGGAGCGGTATTCTGGTTATTTATAGACGAGACGACACAAAGGTAGATCTGTGAGGATGAATAGTAAGTTGGTTGGTGGCCACTGGCTACCGGGGACGGATCCATTGTTCAAATTTTCTTCACATGTATTTTATGTGTTAGGAGTGAGTGAGGCCACTATTTTCCACATCGATTATCAACTATGGGAGAAAAAGTTGGCGACATTCTTTGTCATTCTTTTAATTAAAATTAAAATATATATATATTAAGGAGCAATGCTATTTTTTACGAAAGTCACCGGCACGAACTGATAACGTGCACCAATATCGTTTTTTAAAAATAAATCTTAATTAGTGTTTTAACCTATGCATTGCACAAAATAAATATTTATTTTATATAATTTAAATTTATAATAAATAAATATTTCTCAATATATAAATTATATTATAATTAAAATTTATAATAAATAAATATTTTTGAACACATAAATTATATTTTAAATTTATAATAAACAATTATTGTAATATAATGTTAATTTTTAATTATTGATATTTTTAAAAAAATATTAAAATTTGATTTTGAACTAAAGATATTCAAAATGATAGATTGAAAGAGATAAAAGGTTAAAAATTTTCTAAAAACGTTTTTATTGAAGAATAACAATCAAAACGTTCTTGTTCAATATAGCTATTCTCATTTAATATATAGGGTGGATTAACAAACTTAAAAAAATTAAAACAAGATTAGACAGAAAACAAAGTTTCGTACAATGTTACGAAAAAGCATTTGTAATAACTAATAAATAGTATTCAAATGTAATTAAAAATAATGATATTAAAATTAAAAAAAAACTATCAAACATTTTTTATTATTTTTTTAACTACTATAATTAAGCCCTTTCTTTGACTCTTCGGTAAAGCTAATCTTAGATTCAAAACTTAATTACACTTAAAGTCCCTCACCCTTTCTCAAGTATATGTTTTGCAGGGATTGAAATCATATCCTCCCTCACAAGCTCAACATGTTGTGCTACTAATTAGGCATGACAACGGGGCGGGGCGAGTCTTTCCTTCCCTATCCTCACAAAAGGCAAGCGGGTTCGAGTTCAAGTTTAAATGATACAGGTTTATATTTTTGATACCCATCCCATAAGGTTTTATCGGGTTCAGGTATACTTGCGAGAAACCCATCACTTTTTTTTTACAATTTTAATGTAGTTATACATTTTTAAATAAATTATATATTAAGTTATTAATTATATTTTAATTCAAAAAATATATAAAAATTAATAAATAATAAAGAACTTAAAATAAAAAATTTAAGAATTAAGTTATATTTTTAATTAAATGTATAATTATAAATTTGTTATTTAATTATTATTATAATTTAAATTATTTAACTATTAATACAATTAATTTATATTTTAATAATTATAAAAAAAAGTATAAAAATTTAACTCATATATATATATATATATATATATATATATATATATATATATAATAATAATAATAATAATAATAATAAAATTGTAAAAAAATGCAATGGGGCTGGAACAGGGATAAGGGCGTGGTGGAGAGTCACATACCCGAACCCAAATCCTGTCAAAGAGGATATTCCCAATAAAGTCAGGGCGAGATTAGACTGGTACCCACGAGTTCAAATTTATTTGCCACCTATTACTAATTGAGTTGCCCAAGTAAGTATTTTAGACTATCTACTAACTAGATCCAAATAAAATATAAGTGTATATAGTTTTTATTTATTAAACGGTAATCTTCATAGTTATTTTATCAATTTCTATATTTTTATTATTTAGAATGTAACTTATATAATTTTTATTTGATTTTAATTTTCATGCACTACCACTATAAAGGCTTTTACATTGTTGATTAATTGGAAATTATTTTACAATTAACTTTTAAAATAATCATTACAAAAGTTAATAATCTTACCATACATAACAATTTATGATTAGATGAGTGTGTAAAAAATATTTATATTGTGAATATATTCTAATTAAATTCTTGGCTTAATTGCACTGTTGCCCCTCAAAGTTCTACAATCTCATGAATTTTGTTCCCTCAAAAATTTTCGCAAATTTTGTCCTAACATAAAAAATTGTCACAATTAAGACATTTTGTGGTGGCTTTTCCTTTAATTGTGGTGTTTTTTATTTAGGGGAAAAATTCGTGATATTTTGTAAATTTGGGAGAAATTTTCATGAAAAAAATTGGGGAGGCAAAATTCGTGAGATTATAAAACTTTAGGGACAAAAAGTACAATTAAGCCTAAATTCTTTTAACTTTCATAAAAGATTAACTTTTACAAATATTACTTATTGTTGATAAGAAGAATTTAAAACCTGAATAAATAAAATTAAATGATTGATATCAAAAACAATGTTCAAAATTTATTCAAACCTAATTTAGCCATATATATTGCTAGAAATCAATAGGTTAGTTTCAATGTTCTAAATAAATTCAATTATTTCATAATATATCAATGGTGATATAAAATAAATTCTATAATTTGGTTACATATTTTTCTAATACCAATACTATTATATTAAACATAAATACAAGAGAATGTAAAAGTGAAATTAAATTCGAATCCTTTAAGAAAAGTCTCGAGTTCGAGCATTGTAAATAAAAAAATGTGATTGGAGTGAGAGACCCCACTATAAATGATCAATTAGATTCTCCAGCAGAGATTAGTCATTAACAAAGTCATTAAATATCAAACCTATAACATAATAACAAAAAAAAAGTAAAATTGTAAAATATATCATATTTTACTGTAACCGCTTTCAAACGATAACTTATCAATGCTGCAGTTACAACTTAAAAAAAAGGTTAAACACATAATTTAGTCCTTATACGTGTCGCGAATTCTCAATTTAGTCCTTATATGTAAAAACTTATTAAATCGATTCTTATATGTGCAAACATTACCAATTTGGTCCTTGACATCATGACATCGTATCTAACGATCCTACGGTGATCATTAATCCCCCTACGCATTCTTGATTTAATTCATATACATACAGCGCATTCTTAATTTGGTCCCTATACATGTAATGCATTCTTAATTTGGTTTCTATACATGTAATGCATTCTTAATTTGGTCCTTATACATCTAACACATTCTTAATTCTTATAAGGACCAAATTAAGAATGTATAAAGGGTTAATGATCAACATAGGATCGTTAGAGATGGTATCATGACAGTAGGAAACAAATTAGTAGTGTTTACAGTATAAAGATAGATTTAATAAGTTTTTACGTTAGGGACCAAATTGAGAATCCACGACACATATAAAGACTAAATTATGTGTTTAACAAAAAACAAACTAACTTTTGTAATTGTGATGGACTTTTCATTACTGCTTAAACATCACAATAATGCTATCTCAAAGAGAAAAAGGTCTTCCATAATTTATAGTAAGGAATTATCTCAAAATTAAACATGATGCTATATGCTTTATAATCTAGTATCAAATGTGGCATATGTTTACCATTGAACACGTGGATCAACTGATGTGATATTGTTCCAGCTTAATCAGTGATCTCGAGTTTGAGTCCTAAATATATGCATTTGTGTTAAATACTAGAGGGAGAACTTTGCCACCCATAATGATAGTACCCGACTCAAACAAGATCGTCTTTCATGAAGAATACATATTGTTTGTATCAACAAAAAAATATGGCATATGTTTACTAATTCATGAGTTATGTGCGTTTATGGTAATTTTCACGTCCAAATGCAAAAGTTAAGCTGCTTTATAGGTAATGTAATTATTTTTTGTTTATTAACAAGTGAAAAATCATTTATAGAAAGTGAGAAAAAAAAAGGGGGCTAAAATACATTTTTGATCACTTATCTCTTTAGTAAAACTTGGTTTGCTCCTTTATCTTTTAAAAGTTTCATTTTAGTCCTTTATTTTTTAAATATGGCTCAATGTTACCCTTCTATTAGTCTAAAACTAACGTCGTTAATAATTTTAAAATAATAGCAGTTAAAAACTATCATAAAATAATCTCTCATTTTTAATTTTCTTTCCTCTTCCTCCTTTCTCCCTCTTCATCTCCCCCCTTTTTCTCGCGTCTCTCTCACCCTTCTTTCTTTCCCACGAATAGCATTGGGGTCGTGAACGCATAACAAGGCTTTAGGAACTCAAACCCCCATTCACAAAATTTCATTTTATATTCAATAACTACATTTTATATTCAATAGCAAGGTTTAAAACCTTTGCCCCCAAAATTTCACTTCATGCATTTTCTACTTTTACCAATATATAAGCTTTCGGGAAATCGAACCCCCAACAAATAGTAAACAAAGAGAAAAAGAGAGAGATACCTTGTTGAAGCATTCAGGAGAAGCCAACACACGTGGTTGAAGTGTTAGGGTTTCAATTTGGGTTGGATTGGGTTATTGTTAGAAATGGGATTCCGAAGTTAAGCACCTCCTGCTCTGGCTGTTGCAACTTCATCTTTGGGGACCTCCATCAATTTGGTTTTCTTCCTATGTTAAGTTCCCATATCTACACTTGATATTAAAGGGGAAATACATGGTGCCGAGGAAACACATCAATTCTTCGTAAAACACAACAATGGATAAATGACACAACAATGAGTTTTAGGTGGATTTCATTTTGTTAATTTTGTATTTGATCACATATCCAAATACAAACGAGTCAATCTCTCCTTAATGAAGGATGTTAGGAGTGGGCTTTGCGGGGGTTATCGAAGGGGAATCTATAGGGAACGGTAAGGGAATTTCGGTAGTTATTATGTCCAGGAAAAGACACAAGAGAGAAGGGTGAGAGAGAGAAGAGAGACGCACGCACAAGAGAGGGGAAGACGAATAGGGGGAAGAGAGGAAGAGGAAAGAAAAGAGAGATTGTTTTGTAGCAGTTTTTAACTAGTATTATTTTAAAATTATTAACGATGTTAGTATTAGACTAACTGAAGGGTAACATTAAGCCACATTTGAAAAAATAAAGGACCAAATAAACTTTTTAAAAGATAAAGAACCAAAACGAGTTTTACTAAAGAGAAAAGAGACTAATAATGTATTTTAGCATAAAAAATAACTCTTATATTTTTTTTCATGAAAATTGCTTTGACTTCGCATATTTATTCTGGATTTGAGTATCTAATTTTAGCAAGTAATGGTGGTGTGTCCAGTTATCTATACAAAAATAATTAAATTATATTATTTATAGAATAAGATTAGGAGTGCTCATCAAATCGATTAATTCCATAAACTTGATAATTTAAACCTAATTAATTAAATTAGTTTGGTTAATTCTGAACCAAACAATTATAATTGATTCAGTTTTCATATTTATCTTTTTTCAACATGAACCAACTCGATAACTCAATCAATTATTTTTTAATTTTTAGATTAGAAGAGGTTAGCACACACTCTCTCTAACACTCTTTTTCTAACGTTCTCTTCACTATTGGCCGAAATTTATTAAAATTACAAATTTTAGTGGTCCCACTTCTAAATCAAAAAGAGAGACTTATTAAATAAGTAGAAAATCTAGTAACACCACTCTTTGACACACTTTTTGAACACACTTTCTCTTATTGGTTAAAATTCTTGGTAATTACAAAAATTTGTAAGTCTCACATCTTAGTTAATGAATCTCTCTCATGATTTTGTAGTTTTTAATAAATTTTAACCAATAATAGAGTGTGTGTTAGGAGAATGTGTTAGAGGGTGTGTTGCTAACACTCTTCTTAAATAAGAAATGAGAGCTACTAAAATTTGTGATTTTCAATAAATTACAGTCAATAGTAAAGAGAGTGTAAGTAAGAGTGTTACTAACACTTAGGGGTGGCAAAACCAATCCATTTATCCATCATCCATCCACACGTAAATCCATCCAGTCCATCCATTACACAAAAAAATTATAATGGATGGGATCTAATCCATCCATTTAATTTTATGGATGTTTAGTGATCCATCCACTATTTTTTCAAAATCCATTAGGATTACATTAAATAAAAAATAAAATCCATTGGATAAAAAAAATACAAAAGACATGTCTAATTAGTTTTTTTTTTCAAAATAATTTGTTTTTTGGTCTTATAATCCTATTTTCATCAAAAAAAATATAGAGTAGCCATTAAAAAATAAAAAAAATTCTAATTAGGTTTAAAAATAATTTCTTAAACCAAAAATTTATGATATAGCGAGTTGGTGATCAAATTTGCATCCTAGCTCTTATGTGAATTGCTAAGAAATTATTTTAAAATTTGTTGATTCTCCCTACACAAAATTAGGGTTATTGAAATTGTTTTTATTTGAATTATGGTTAAAAAAATTTCAAGTATCTACAATTTGAAGATTCCTTGGTAGTTTGTTTTCCATTTTTTCTTGAACATAATTTTTGTGGTAACTTGAAAGAATATTATTTTACACACAGAATTGGAGAGAGATGGAGGAGAGAGGAGAGAGAGGTTAGAGAAAGAGAAGAGAGAGAAAGGAGAAAAGGGGAGAGAATATTTTAAATATATAAACCATTTAATTTTTAAATATATTATTTTTGTGGATGGATTGGATATCCATCCATTAAAAATTGTTAATGAATGGATTAAATTGGATTTTATTAGATGGATCGTGGATAGATTGGATTTTTTAAATGAATTTTAATGGATCAAAATGGATTAATGGGTTATTTTCATCAATCCATTATAATCCGACTAAGAATTTATCCGATCCATCAGTTTGCCACTCCTACTAGCACTTTTTTTAGATTAATATACTTAGATTTAGTACTTTTTTTTTTTACTTTTGTCTTTTCCTTCTTTTATTCAATTTAATTTTCTTATAATCTTCTTTAGTATTACCAAATTTCTTAATTTGATCATGTGAATTTTTATATATTTTGGGGTAAGAAATTAATGAAATATGTAATGTGATAATTATATAAAAAAACTAAATATTAAATCAAATAAATAATTAGTTATTAAAGAACACAAAGTATTCTTACCTTTTACATTAAATAAAATTAAAAACTTGTTAAAGTCAACAATGAGTGGAGATAAAACTAAAAAAATATAATAAATTTTTTTTTTTTTTGGTCATGGCTCATGCCTCAAATCAAACTAACATGGTTGAAAAAATTCAAAATTTGAACCAACTAACTACTTTAATTGTGATTAGTTCAGATTTAATTTAATTCAACATTCAAATCAATTCAATCCATAAACACTTCTAATTTTTTATTTATTACACTAAAATATTTTGGTATTACTAAAGGTATTTCCTAACCAATAATTAAAGACTATATTTTTTTAAGGTGGAAAATCCCAAAATAAGTAGACTAAAAATTGAATCCTAAAGAACTTAGTTATTTATTAAACTATGTCTCTTTAATACAACAATTAAGAAGAATACAAGGACGAGTGAGTTATGTTTTAATCACCAAGGTATCTCCTAATTGTTATAAATTAAATCCTTTAAGACAAAAGATAATCAAAGGTGGATACATTAGGAATTGAATCCTAAGGAACCTAACTATATTTATTAATTGTATTGGAACCTTAATACAAAAAAAAAAAAAAAAAGCATTAATTTTACTATCATCAACCTTATAGTTGATTTTTAAAAATCTAAAAGTGATAAATTTTATTAACAAGTAAAACATTCACTATGTCAAAAATGTAAAGTGAAATAATAATTCTTTTCCAATAAATCTAATTATATCACTAACAACATTAACTTTGGCTGGCGTGGCAAATGTCCATCTAATGCGACATCTCTCACAGTTTGTCACGTGTTATCAAATTAACCAATTAGTATGATAAATTGACAAATGATCAATTGTCCTAATACACTTTAAGAAAACCAAAGTAAAAAATTGTAAACTTAGAAGATTGTTGGTGTGGAAAATTTGCCTAGTTAGTCGTGGAAATCATAATACCAACGGATGATTTCTTGTTAGGTCATTGGCTCGAGGAAGGGATTCTGTCCCTCAATTGGTTCCTTATCCACTCCAAAGAGCTTCCTAGCAATCGTAAAACTGAGATTTCTTGCTACGCTACTCTTAAGTTGAAAAGAGATAAAGAAAGGCAGTTAAACGACTAAAATTGTAAAAAAAAAAGCAATAAAGAGAGTTGTAAATAAAAGTTGTAAAACGCGAGAGAATTTAAAATAACTGGAAAAGATAATTTGATGATTGGTGAGGACCCTTTTTTACATCTAAAGTTTGTTATTAAACCCAAACTGCCTATTGATAGTTGTTTTCCCATAAGCAAACCGCCCACTACCCTATTTTTTAGGGATAAGTGATAAGTGCTTAAAATTGCCTTCCAACTGATTCAAACATTCTCTTTTGGAACGCGCCTTAATGTTGGGCTTTTCGATTTAGGCCATTCCTC
>CM014735.1:78517965-78602415 GCA_004329165.1 Spatholobus suberectus | reverse complement strand
CTTTATTCCAAATTGCCCTTTCAATATATTTCTTTAAGCCAATTAAACAGATCATTAAATTGTTTTTGTAACATTTGATGCTGATTCTTTTGTTATATAGGGATGTGGTACCGGTCGACTAATTGGCGTAGGACATGAATCTAGAGGACTCTATTATCTTGAAAACTAGCTCTTTGTATCTTGTTTTGTAGCCCCATCTCCAAAACTTCTACATGATTGCTTGGGTCATCCAAACTTGTCAAAATTAAAGAAAATGGTTCCTGGACTCGGCAAACTTCAGATATTAGAGTGTGAGTCGTGTCAATTAGGGAAACATGTTAGGTCTTCTTTTTCTAAGCAAACTGAAGCAAGATGTAACTTTGCTTTTTCTACCATTCATTCAGATATTTGGGGTCCAAGCCATATCACATCTTTTGGGTTCAGATATTTTATCACATTTATTGACGAATATTCTCGATGTACTTGGGTATATTTAATGAAAGATTGATCTGAACCTATGTTATCAATCGCGGTTGTCGCGCCCGCGATCGCGGCGTCGCGTCGCGGAGCGGATCGGGTCCGCTACTCGTTGCAGGTTGCGGAGCGTTTTGACGTCGCGCCCGTGTGTAGAGCGGTGCGGCGCGGCCGCGATCGCGCCTCAGGCGCATCGTGGCGTCCGCTCCGATGGTTGTCCTGAAAACCCAAAAATACCCTCACTTTTTAGTCGTTAGTGAGGGTATTTTCGGGTATCCATGGCAGGTTTTAGCTTCTCAGAGAAGCTCCCGCGCAGCCCTTCGTTCCCACTTCCCTCCATCTTCGTGACCTACCAGCGACGTGCTTCTTCTTCGGTCCCTCCGGCGCGCGCTTCTTCTCCGTCGACGTCTGCCGACTCCGACTCCGACGACGACTCCGACGAGTTCGTCTCTCCGACTCCGACTCCGACGCATCTCCTTCCTTTTCCCTTCTCAGGTTTTTCCTTTTCTTTTTATTCCTTTTCTTTTTTTTAATTCTTTTCCTTTTTTTCCCCCTTTTCTTCCCCTTGCCCGACAGCCCCAATCCTCTTCTGTTTTTTTTTTTTTTCTCCATGTTGGACTGTTGGCAGCACCCAACAATATCAATGTTGACTTTTATTTGCCTTTTGTATTCTGCCCCAGCAGAATCATGACATCCGGCTCCCAACCAAATGTTGATCAACAAAAAAATAACTCAGCTACTGCTACCTCACCATCAATGGGATCTTCAAATGCAATGTTCAAGCCTACTGGTGAAAGGATTGACATCTTTTGGAAGTGGAACAGCTTAAAAGACAAGAATAATAGGAAGAGTGTGACATGTGATTTTTGCTTGAAAACATCTACCGGAGGAATTACTAGAGCCAAAAAGCATCAACTTGGAATAGAGGAGATGTGGGTGCTTGTAGAAAAATACCAGAAGATATTAAATTGCAAATGAAGGCAGCCTATGAGCAGAAAAAAGCTGAAAATGAAATATACTTGGAGGGTGTGCATGAAAATGAAGATGAGGAAGATGAGGTGCAAGAGATTGCAAGGCTTCAAAGTGGGAAAAGGTCTCTAGCATCATCAACAGAGGCCACTTCAACTGTTGCCAAGAGGAAAAATACAAATCCTAAAGGCCCTCTTGATTTGCGTTTCTTCAAAAGACCTGAAGAAAGTATCCAATTGGGAAAATCAAAGAGGCAAACAAGCATAAATGATGCTTGTCAAAAGGAAGCAAGAGCAAGAACGGTTCAATACATTGCTCGTTTCTTTTATAGGAATGGAATTCCATTCAATGTGGCTCAATCAAAAAGTTTCAAAGTGATGCTTGAGGCGGTTGGAAACTATGGTCCTTATTTAAAGCCTCCAATCTTCCATGAATTGAGAGTTCCACTCCTTAAAAAGGAGCTAGAATATACAAAAGAAATGTTGAAGGGTCATGAAGAGGAGCGGATGAAATATGGATGCTCCATAATGTCAGATGGTTGGACGGATAGGAAGAATAGGACCCTAATTAATTTCTTGGTAAATTGTTCATTGGGAACAATGTTTGTGAAGAGTGTTGATGCTTCTGAATACATGAAAACCGGGGACAAAGTACATGAGCTCTTGAATAGTTTTGTGGAGGTGATTGGAGAAAAAATGTTATTCAAGTAGTGACGGATAATGGGAGTAACTATGTTATGGCGGGTAAGCATTAATCAAGTTTTGATTTCTATTTCTAATTATAAGTTTGTAAATTCTAATTACTCATTTAAGTTTATTGATTTGGTGTTTTTAGGTAAAATTTTACAAGCACTAGACCAAAATTGTTTTGGACTCCATGTGCTGCTCATTGTCTTGACTTGATGCTTGAAGACATTGAAAAGATCCCTAAAGTTAAAAGGGTTATACAAAGAGGCATCAAGCTTGTAGGCTACATCTATAAGCATTCATTGGCCTTGAACACCATGAGGAAGTTCACGAATAAATCCGAATTGGTGAGGCATGGAGTGACAAGATTTGCTACCACCTTCCTTACTTTACAAAGATTGCACAAGCAAAAAGCAAATCTTAGAAGGATGTTCACTTTGGACGAATGGTTAAAGTCTAAGGCGGCTAAAGATCCCAAAGGAAAGAAAGCAATGGATATTGTGCTTATGCCAACATTTTGGAATGATGTAGTTTACACTTTGAAGGCTATGGGGCCTATTGTCCGTGTCTTGAGGTTGGTGGATAATGAAAAAAGACCCGCAATGGGTTATATTTATGAAGAAATGGATAGGGCCAAGGAAGCAATTGAAAAGGCCTTCAATGGCAATGAAGAAAAGTACAAGGATATCTTTGCAATTATTGATAGAAGATGGGATTGCCAACTACACCACCCTTTGCATGCAGCGGGTTATTATCTAAATCCTGAGTTCTTCTATAGCAACCCAAATATTGACAATGATGCTGAAGTGTTGGATGGCCTATACAAATGCATTGATAGGCTTAGTGAAAATGAAGATTTTGTGGACAAGATTCATAGTGAGCTACCAATATATAAGAGGGCTAGAGGACTTTTTGGAATAAGTGCAGCAATAAGGAAAAGGAATACAATGGCTCCTGGTAAGTGGAAAGTTCACTTTTTATAAATCTGAATTTTGAATTATTATTAAATAATCCATGTAAAATTGTAAATACTAATGCATAATTGCATTACTTACAGCTGAGTGGTGGAAGATGTATGGAGCACATACACCACACTTGTAAAATCTTGCCATTAAAATTCTAAGTTTGACTTGTAGCTCATCGGGATGCGAGCGCAATTGGAGTACCTTTGAACATGTAAGTTAATGTTCATTTAAATTTGAATCATTATGGAACATTGAAACTTGAATTGAAACTAACATTCATGTTTTTAAATTATTATAGATTCATTCAAAGAAGAGAAGTAGGCTTGAGCACCAAAAGCTTCAAGACTTGGTTAATGTTAAATATAACCAAGCTCTTCAAGAGCGCTATGAGTGTCGTGATGTCATTGATCCCATTGTTTTAGATGACATTGATGATAGCAATGAATGGCTAGTGGGAGATTTGGGTGAAGATGAAGCTGCTGAAGATGATTTGGTTTTTGATGATGATGTTTTGACTTGGAGAGATGTTGCTCATGCAAGTGGGGCTAATGAACCTTTGAAATACACTAGGAGACAAACAACAATGAAGAGGGCAGCTGGTGGTGCATCTACATCTAGTAGGAAGGAAAAAGAAATTGAAGAAGTGGTGGAAGAAGAGCATGACACAAGTGAAGATGAAGGGGAGGAAGAGTACATTTCTAATGCTAGTGGGAGTGATGAAGAGGGAGACAATGAAATGAATCTTGATGAGGAGGATGATGATTCTTATTAAGATTGTATTTGACTTGACATTTGTCATTTTGTTTATGTGAATGTTAATTTCTAGGACTTTACTACATTAGGCTTTAGGGAGTTCAAGACTTTTAAGTACTTTGTAGTTTGTTTTTCTTTGACTTTTATTAATATCTACTACATATTTTGTTCTATGTGTACTATGAGTTTTTATTGTTAATGATGATTAGTGCATGAATTTTGAGTAATATGTCTTTTTTTCAGCTTTTATATATACATAGTATCAAATTTTTATAATTGTATTATATATAAAAAAATATTAGAATAGCGGTCATCCCGCTATCCGCTATCCCAATTTTGGGGGCGGCCGCTCCGCGCCGCTATCCGGGATTGATAACTATGATCTGAACTTTTGTCTATTTTTATGTCTCAATGAAATCAAGAATCAGTTTGGAAAAACAATTAAGATTCTCCACAGTGATAATGCCAAAGTATATTTTTCTTATAATCTCTCCTCCTTTTTAACCTCACAGGGCATCTTACATCAATCCACATGTCCTTATACCCCACAGCAAAATAGTATAGCACAAAGGAAAAATAGACATTTAGTTAAAACAGCATGCGCCTTATTACTTAGTGCAAATGTTCTTGTTCATTTTTGGGGTGATGCTATTCTCACTACATGCTTTCTAATAAATAGAATGCCCTCTTCATCACTTGATAATAAAATTCCTCATTCAATCCTTTTTCCAAGTGAACCTTGATATCATGTTTCTCCTTGTATTTTTGGTTGTACTTGTTTTGTCCACATTGTGTCTCCAAGTCTAGATAAGCTCTCAGCAAAAGCCATCAAATGTGTTTTTCTTGGATATTCTTGCCTTCATAAAGGGTACAGGTGTTATTCTCTAGACACTAAATGATACTACATGTCTGTTGATGTTACTTTCTTTGAGGAGACTCCCTTCTCTTCTTTCGTGCAAGATTTCAATTCTATTCAACAGGTCTTACTTGTTCCATTCTTTGATTTGTCTGTGTCTCCTGCTTGAGACTTCTACTCAAGAAGTAAATCAGCCTCATTATCCAATCAACAATTCACCTTAATCATCTCCAACTCCTTTCATCACATACCAGTGCAGGACACAAAGAATTGCTCCCACATTACATGAAGAGCCATCTAATCTATGTCGGATCCAAATGATGAGAACTCTGGTTGGCCTATTGCTCTTAGGAAAGGTATCCGATCAACTCGAAATCCCCATCCTATTTATAATTTTCTGAGTTATTGTCGTTTGTCTCCTTCATATTTCTCTTTTGTTTCCTCTTTGTCTAGTGTTACTATTCTCAAAAATATCAATGAAGCACTTGATCATCTTGGATGGCAACAAGCCATGATTGTTGGAATGTAGGCTCTTGATGATAGCCTTAAGGCCGAATTAGTAGCCAAAGGATGCACTCAGATATATAACCTTGATTACAGTGACACTTTTTCTACTGTGGTCAAAATTACTACAGTTCGTCTTTTCCTTGCTATGGCTATTATCTGCCATTGGCCTCTCCATTAGCTAGATATTAAAAATGCATTTCTTCATGGTGAATTGGATGAGGAGATTTATATGGAGCAACCTCCTAGGTTTGTTGATCAAGGGGAGTATAATCTAGTTTGCAAACTTCGTCACTCTTTTTATGGGCTCAAACAATCTCCATGAGCTTGGTTTGGGAAATTTAGTCATATTATGCTTAGTTTTGGATTGAAACGTAGTGAAGCAGATCATTTAGTTTTTAATTGTCACACTTCTCCTAGAAAGTGTGTACTTAGTTGTCTATGTTGATGACATAATCATTATAGGGAATGATGCAACTAAAATTTTCCAACTGAAAGAGTACTTGTTCAATTACTTTCAAACTAAAGATCTTGGTAGTTTAAAATATTTCCTTGGTATTGAAGTGGCTCAATCAAAGGGAGGCATTGTGATCTCACAAAGAAAGTATGCTTTGGACATTTTGAAGGAAACACGCATGATTGAATGTAGACCCATTGATAGTTTTGTGGACCTGAATCAAAAGTTAATGGCAGATCAAGGTGAACCTTTCTCAGATCTAGAGGGATATAGGAGACTAGTGGGGAAACTCACTTACCTTACAATTACTAGACCTAACATTTCTTTTGTTGTCAAGGTTGTTAGTCAATTCATGCAGGCTCCTCATATTGATCACTGGAATGCTATAATTCACATTCTTAGATACATCAAAAAGGCTCCAGGACAAGGACTGTTGTATGAAGACAAGGGAAATACCCAAATTGCTGGGTATTGTGATGCTGACTAGGTAGGATCTTCTATAGACAGGCGCTCTGCCATTGGATATTGTGTATCCATTGGAGGAAACATTATCTCTTGGAAAAGCAAGAAACAGAATGTGGTTGCTCAAAAGTAGAATTTAGGGCTACGACTTCAGTCACTTGTGTTGTATGGGTTAAACAACTTCTCCAAGAACTAAAGTTTTGTGAAATTCAGCAAATGAAGTTGTATTGTGATAATCAGGCAGCTCTTCACATTGCCTCTAATTCAGTGTTCCACGAGAGAACCAAACATATAGAAATTGATTGCCATTTTGTTCGGGAGAAGTTGCTAGCGAAGGAGATTAGTACTAAATTTATTAGCTCCAATGATCAACTTGCAGATATTTTGACTAAGTCTTTGAGAGGGCTTTAGATTCAGTTTACATGTTCCAAACTTGGTGCTACAATTTATATGCTCCAGCTTGAGGGGGAGTGTTAGAGAAGTTATTAACTTTTTTGTATTTACTTTTATTGACAGCAAAAGTTGTTTTTCATCTGTGTTTACTGTTACTTGTTGACTTTATGACTTTATGTGTCCTAGATTGTACTAGGCTTTTTATCCTTCGTGTAAAAGCTAAAGCTTGTACCTTTCCTTTATATATATGAAAAGGTTTATGTTGAGTGTGTTTAGACACTCAAGCATTTTACTCAAACTATTCTCATTTCAAGTTATATACAAACAGGGGGAATGTGGTATACGTTCATTCCATTGCAATATTTTTTTTCTTGCTCTTTACCTTATTTACAAACATATGTTAGCAAAGTATAATGGTGAAATTGTACAGGAACATGGGCAAAAAAAGGGGGATGAATTACTTGCTTCAGTGCGAATTATTGGGAGGTATGATGTTTTACTGTTGATCCCTTGTCATTATTTGTACTTGTCTTTGGCACTTGATGGATTAGTGCAAGGTGATGTGTTGATGTTTCTTCAATCCATTGAATGATTTATTTCTATTCATATGTGGAAGGCATCTTTCATATATTGATGTAGCATTTGTTGTTGTATGGAAGTTTTAACAATGATATAGACCATTTTAACATGTATATTATTCATGCGTTGTCTAAACTTATGTTATACCATCGAAATGTTGTATCAAGAAAGAAACCTGCATATTTGATTTATTTTCTAAAAGCCAATTGTAAATTGTATAGAGCATCATAAGCTAATTTAGATAGTTGTTTTGTCAATTTTCTTCCTCATCCTCCAAATAAGAGGTACTTTTGTTCAAGGCCCAACTATTCTAGAAGCAGGTGTAGGTCTAATGTTGTGTTTGGTAGCGGTGAAGTTGGGGGGAAGTTCGCTAACGAAGAGGGAAGTAGTGAGAAGTGTACGATTTTGGTTCGTTTGGTTGAAGTGAAGTTGCATTGAAATTTTTAAAATTTTGGTGGGACCCACGTCTGCAGACTTCCCCTCAAAATTGCTAAGAAATCGATTATTGACTCGTTATGACTATATATATATATATATATATAGTAATAATAATAATAATTTGTAAACATACACATATAATTGAATATATATGTTACTATATGGATGCCATATCGAATATAGTTAGGCTATGGAGTGTCATAGAATCGAATATAGGCATACTATATTCGGTTATATGGCATGCAATTTTTTAAAAAAGAAGGGTATAAATGTCTTTGTATTTTTTATTCAAACTATAGAAAAGTCAAAAAGTACCCTTCCACTCTATTTCCTTTCTATTTCTTTTCAACCAAACAACTTTTATTTCTACTACATTTCTTACCTATTTCGTTTCACTTCTTTCCTACCTACTTCTCTCCCTATTTCTTTCCTCTCTGTCAAACATATTGTAAGTTGTTTTAATAGTTAATATGCCTTTCACTGAATAGAACTTTGTGCTTGAAGTGTACACCATGATAGCACATCAAGGATTGGATGCACATCAAGTCATAAAAGGATGTATATTATTATCACTTACAACAACTATTGTTTTGTGATAACATTCTCTTATATTTGATGCATAGAATATGGTAGGAGGGTTAGAAACTTAGTTGAGTTTTTTTCTTTTTATTTTTTTAGTAACTAGTTTCCAAATCTTTGAGTTTAAAATTTAGAGAGGAATGATTATGAACTTTTTTTTATGTTTTTGTTTCAGCTATCTTGCAGAGGCGCCCCTAGCATGCAAGGAGAAGGTTCAAGATCTTTTAGGGTATATGCTTTCTGTTGAAGGTGAAGATGAACAAAGGTATCTTAAATAGATAATTAGTGCTAAAGATTTCTTTCTTTCCCTTTTTTTTTTTTTTGTGGGAGGAGGGGGGGCAGTATTTTGGAATATGAATAGGTTTTGCTTAATTTAATTCTTTGTTCCAGGCCCTTCTATGCTGTTTGTTTTCTGCTACCTATGTTGTCTCAAATTACTATGAAGATTGAAGGATGCAAAGCTTTGGCTTCGTGTAAAGGATTTGAGGCTGTAAGTTATTTTCTGGTTCCAATACTAATATTTTTTATTTTACATTCTTTATTTCTCCCTCCCTCTCTCTCTCTCTCTTTCTGTTGGTTTATAACTGCATTCACATAAAGGTGCATATGTACATGTAAATCAACAAGATTTCTAATGATTGCTTGATTAGTGTATAGTTCAATTTAAATTCTAGCATGTCTTTTACATTTGTTGCAATGGCATCATTCAATAATATTATTAACAAAGCATTTTTTTTCTGTTTGGCTAAATATACTGTGGATATATTTGTAGGTTTTAGATTGCTTCAGTAAATTAGTTGGGTCACATGCTTTTCTGGTCGAGGATAATGGTTGCATCTTTTTGGCGTGTGATACAATAATGAATCTTCTATTAAAGGTGTTGTTCTTATCATAAACCAGCCTTATTATATTATATTGGTTGTGCAAAATCTTGACATACGTAGCACCTTTTTTACTGTAGAAAGACAAAGTGCAGATAATGTTGGATGAATCAGCTATTGTTGATCTTCTTAAAGCTTTGGCTTATTGGTCAGGTACCATACTGGTTAGCAGCCATTAAAATGAGTGTTTTCATCGTGCACTGATACATGACCATATTCCTTTTTTGGTCATCTACTTGTTTGCATATGCATGTTTAAAAAGTGATAGGTGCTCTGGTGCAACGGTACTATGCATGTTTACCGTAGTACCTTGTAGTGTACAAAGTGCAGATGAACATCATCCATGAGAATTTAAATCGAGTTGTGAAAGGATGTGGAGTTTTGTCCAGAGATACAGTAAAAGGAACAGTGTCTTAGTTCTTCTTTGTTGACAAGGCTAAGCCAAGCTGAGTTTTGCTTTTAAGATGAAATAAGCTAGGAGCGTAATCTAGTTGGGTTGGGTTTGTGGGAAAAATGAGTTCAGAATTCAGATGATTAAAATGAACTTGGTTTGGGTCAGTTTTGAGTTTGGTAGGCTTTTTTGGGGCAATTGAAACCGAATCAACCCAATCAAATTCGGTAGGTTTGGGTCTTGTTTATGGGATCCTAGAATGTTCAAAGTTTTTTAAATAAATTTTATTTACTAAAAAATTAACAAAAAAATAAAAAAACAAGAATATTATTAAAAATTGGAGGGGAGGGGGGAGAAGCATATGGGGTTGAGGCAGATTCAAAATTTTTCATCCCAGGCCTTGATCCAACATAGACTGGGTTGACATTTTCTTAAACTGGATTGAAATGACTAACTGATCCAAACTGATTTTTCATTTTTGGGGTCTGATTGACTAGGTTCTCAGACCTGGTTACACTTACAACCCTAATTCATAATCCAAGTGCAGCTTTGCTGTTGATTAGTGTGGTAGCCATGAGTTAATCCTGTATTGTTTAATATTTTATCTTTATTTCCTTTTGGGTGATATGAAATGAAGAATGAGTGAAACTCTTAATGTCAAAACTAGTATTGTGTCATCAATGAATGAGAGTGAAGATACTTTTTGACAATTAAATCTCACAAAGAAGAAAAACACAAAATTGAGTCTTGAAAGGTGAAAGCATACTAAGGGAATTGTTCAATCATGCTTAGATACTATGATCAAATCTCGAAAGGAAAGAAGGAAGTAATCTCGCACACATTCTTGAAGATTGTGATTTGGAAAAATCTTCATCTTTTCTTGGTATTTCATGGGACTATGCTTGGTCCAGTGTTTATCATGTGTGATCATGCCCTATGCGAAAATTATGAGTTTCAAAATTGTAAAAATTCTAGTAGATGGAATTAAATGCTTCTGCAATGCTTAGAAACATTTAACCATGGAAAATTTATGGATGTTGCTGACTGATCCTTGTACTGTTGATTTTAACTCTGGCAAGTATCATCAACATTAATTCTTAATGTTTATTTGCTTATTATTTATTGAATTGATAGTGTGGAGTAGTACATGTATCTTAACTTAGTTACTGAAACATTTTTGTTAGAAAATACTGATGAAATGTCAAGTATGATGATGGCTTCAAGCATTTGCGCACTGATATTTGATTATACATCAGAAGAGGCTCTTTTAAACCGTCCTGATTTCAACTATAACACTCTTAGTAGTCTTTATCTGCTCATCGCAAGATGTCTGGCTTCATCAGAACAGGTGAATTGTGAATTCCCTTTCATTACTATTTGTAAAGTTATTTGTAAAATAAGTGTGGTCCAAGTTGTATTGTCGATTCAGTAGATACCATTCTAGTTGCACAATATTTGTAGAGGAATCAGCAAAAAATGATTAATTTTTGCTTCAATAGTATCCTTTCCCTTCTGTTGTCTGTAAAAGTTATATTTCTTAAAATAATTGATTTGTTATTTCGTCTCCCTACCACAACATCAACATTTTTGCCATATAAATAAAGTGGCTTTTCACTCCAAATAGCACAACAGGTTGTGTAGCATTCTTTGGTGATATGATCCTTTAACTATTGAAAATGCTTTGGTCTCTCTTTCTCTCTTTATTGTTTCATCACATCAAATGCACCTAGTGTGACCTAACTGAACTGTTGTTCCTGTGTTTTGTTGAACTAGATATCTAGGTCTTGCATCTCATCTACTAAAACTATATTATTTGCAAAAAACGTTTAAAAAAAGTTAATATGAACTCCACTTGCATTATACATATACATCTTATCAGGCATTGGTTTTGGTACTATTTTGTTCAGTTAAATTTACTCTTCATTTCTAAAACCAACATTGGCCATCTAGAAAGCTTATTGCTTGCCTCCTTGCATCCAAATCTGGTTTTTAATTACTTCTTGAAGTCTGCTGAAGCCACACATTTGATGTTAACACGTAGCAGTGAACTATATATTTTTATTTTATTGTCATAATTAACACCTGGTTGTTTGTTATATTCTCTTGCAGGACACTAAAGCGGATACAGATCTTTCTGAGATTGTCTCTTCTGGTGACTATGTTTATTGTATGCTAGTTATTAGAGCACTAAAGGCTTTTTGAGGTAGTTGCATTTTCTAACTCTTGTTATGCAGGCTTCTCTCGATGGGCTCATCGGTACCCCCACATCAGAGAGGCTGTCAAGAACTGATTTTGATCCTCTTGATCTGGATTAGTTATAGGTGTCATTACTAAATTCCAAGGTAGCTTTACCAAATTCATTGTGTCAAAGGTCTGTTTAGTTTGGTTTGCAATGAGCTTAATTTTAATTCATTGGTAGTGTAAAAATCTTTTACATTATTATCTGATTACGTTTGTTACAGCATTAAATTACCGGGTATCATAGTCAACTAATGATGTGCCAATACATGGAATTGTAAAAAGGCTACCAGGGGAGATGGGGTAGGGTCTTCAGATCAGAGGATTGATTAAAGCTCATGGTCACAAACCAGTGTCCGCAGTTCGGATCCCTCGCCCATAACCAGCTTAAAAGGGACAGAGACCTTTCCTTATGGGGTAGGAAAATCATGGTCAGGCTACAACAGTTTCCTGTCTTAACATATTGTGAATAATCTGAAGAGATCATCAAAACCAGGAGAAATTTGAATATGGAGACTTGTGATCCTAGTTTAATGCAATTTTTTTGTTCGTTTTAGCACAGGATAGAAAAATAACATTATATAGTTGTCTGTATATCCAAACCGTCTGTTTCATTATTTTCTGTTAGGAGATATAGGTTTAGACAACATTTTAGTCCATGTAGTTTTTGCCTATTAGATTTTGGTCCCTAATTTTTTCTTTTGGTATTGATTTTTAATCTTTATGCATTCACTCATTTTTTTATTGGTAGCTTAAGTGTGTTTGGATTGGATTATTTTTAGAGATTATTTCAATAATCGATTATAGATGTTATATAGTGGGTTTGGATTACTGTTTTGGAGGTCCCAAACGGACGTTCACACATTCCAACACAAAGGGAGGAAGCGGAAAAGTATGTTGTGTCATTGAATTGAATGTTGGTTTGCATTGGAATAAACTGTTTTCCAAATATGCTTGTTATAATTGATTATGTGAAATAAGTTTTATGTTTGGATATATTAGGTAAAAATGGTTTCAAGATAATCTATTTTGTTTGAATTGTCTAAAGTAATTATGAAGTTATTTATAATATAATAATTGGCTGTGTTTAAATCAATTGGGGATAAAATGGAAAAATAAAAGTTAACTGAAAAATATTTTTTCAACTTGATCATAATTTCTAAAATTTTGTTCACCATAAAAATCTGATTTTTATAATTAAGATTATATTCGTGAATTATAATTTAAAATACCAAGCAAATTTGGTTAGTAACATTAACAAATTAATTCTATCAATCATATTATGACCTTGAAAAATAAATTTATCCAAGCATGTTCTAAGTATTGATCTTATTTTTAAGGCTTAATTACTTTTTTGATTTTTATAGTTGCGCAAGCTTTATATTGTGGTCTTTGTAATTAAAAATAATTCGTTATAGTTTTTATACATACAGTTTTGATATCGGTTTTGGTCCTTGTCGTTTTAAATTGTTACAAATTGAATAAATAACTCTAGAAAATGTCAATTTGTAGTGGTTTTATATTGCTATTTTTATTTTGTGACAGTTTTATTTTATGGAGTTAAGAAACACTTGATGGCGAGATCAAACCGATATTGAAAGTATATATATAGGGATTAAAATGGATTATTTTTAATTATAGGGATTAAAAGATAAAAATTGCACAATTATAAAGATCAAAATGGTAATTAAACCTATTTTTAACTATTGAAATTGTATAAGTTTTATGATTTATTTTTGAAGATATGTTTATCACAATTACAATAATTACTAAGAATTTTTTTGTATCTTTGTTACAATACGACTTAAAAGTCAAATGGATAGAAACTGCAGGGGCAAAATGTTGTTTAGGAGGTATGACATTGAAAGTTACTTAAACAGGCTTTGTGACAGGGTAGTTACTCAGCATCAAGTAAAAGATGGCAAATTGATTATCTTTCCTCATGTTAGGAAAGGTTTGGAATTATCTTTCCTCATGTCTGAGTTTTTGGGACAAATTGATGTCATGACATGAATCAATACTGTGAAGCCATTTAATATGCCACAATTCACTGGAAGTTATAGTCTAAGGAATAGTTTGCAACTGTTTTCTACCCTCGTCCTGTTAAATTGAGTTGGGACAAAGTGATGCCATGAGTCAATTGCTTTCAAAGAAAAAAGTGAATGACAGATTGACAGAGTAGATGTGGTGGAGAATTGACCCTAATATGAGTACTAGTTCTTATGACTCTTTGTTTACATGCAAGAATTTCTAATCTCTTTGATCCTAATGACTTCTCTGTTTCTAATCCCTTTTACCATAATCCTTGGTTGTAGGTTCTTGGATTGTTCTTCAGAATTATGCTCAATCAGGAATAAAAATATCTCCAACATTATTATTCTTCAGGCAGTCCGAAGAGCTAGAAACTGACAATTGTATGAATAGAAAAGCAAACAGATCTTAGGTGCAAACATAAATAAAAGCTGAACAAAGAAGAAAAGAGGAAAAATATGCAAATAGTAGCAATAAATTCCAGTCAGATAAGAAGACTAAGAATAAGCATTTCACTTTCACTAAGAATGATCTCATTGAACTTCACCATGATATAATTACGTAATTAACAATGTTATGATATAGTCAAATCTCCACTAGTTTTAACTTTATAAAGTGAGGTTGAACCCTTGTCTTGTCTTTTCATCTTTTCCCCAGGAATGTTATGTAGGTACTTAAACTCATACTTTTATAAATTTATTTATTTACGTAGAGGATTGTAGGACAATCAGTATCTGAATTCTCTAACTTAGAATCCACTAAATTTTAAATAGGCAACAAGGAACAGAGATTTCTTTTATTTGCTCCTGCTGTAATTGTAAGATAAGCAAATTAAAGGAAATAAAGACTTAGAAAAATTGTTTAAAATAAGGCTTAAATATGTTTTAGTTCCTATAAAATGAGCAAGTTTTGATTTTGGTCCCTATAAAATTTTTTCTTTATTTTTGTCCCTCTAAAATTTGAAATCACTATTTTTTGTCCCTATAAGATGAACGAATTTTGGTTTTGGTCTCTATAAAAATTTTTCTTTGATTTTCATTCTTCTAAAATCTGAAATAATTATTTCTAGTCCCTAAAGTTCATTTTAAGATAGATAAATAACATTTATTTTATAAATTTAGAAAAAAATTTAGAGACATCACATGCTAACATGATGTTACATAGACTAGTGGGTCTCATCTGGGATGGTCACTTGACCTTCCATTAAACACATAAGCAGTTAACGAGTGTCACATAATAGTAGAGATCAAAAACAATGATTTTAGTTTTTTGAGGATGAAAATCAAAGAATTTTTTTTATAATTCTATAAGGACCAAAATCAAAACTCATTCATTTTATAGGAACTAAAAACATATTTAAGCCTTAAAATAAAATCGTCCATCGCATATCTTGATTAAGGTTTTGCTTGAGGAACTATTTTGGCTTGCTGTTTGGTGCCTATCATCCATGGAACATGTTTTATGTCCCAAACTAGCTGTTTAGTCAGAATAGACCCTCTACAGGTCCATTTGGAAATATGGCAAGAGATTTCTGTCCAACACAAAGCCAATACCTAAAGAAGAAAAAGGAAATAAATTAATACTATTTAGAAATACGACAAGAGATTTCTGTCCCATTAACTTAGTAAAGAAGGCCCTTGAGATTGATAGAAAATCATGCAAAGTAAATTATTACTAATAATAGAATTACAGAGCTGTAAGAATATCTTAGTTATATTTTAGCATTTCATATATGTTCGAAATTCAAGGATAGGAAAGAACTCAAGTATGTTCCAATCAACTTCCAAACGCAATAGTAGAGGGAACAATGCAACACATTACTTGTGATTTGTGGCAGCTGGGTCTAGATTTTACTTGCCAAACAACACTTTCCACACGCTCATTAGGAGGGAGACGTACCAATAAACAAGAAAGGAGAAGGGAAAAGGCAGTTTTCGTAGGGAAAAATTGAAAATGAATATGTTATTTTTTTTATGTTTTTATATTTACTGTGTTGTCACAATATCATAGGCTGTGCCTCACTATTAGAAATCTACAATTTTCATGCAGATTTCCCCAAAAAAAATCTGCTAGAAAATGCCCAAATTTTTTTTATAAAACTTAACGACTATGAATTGTTAGTATAAAAATTTATATATTATTAATCAATTAAAATTATCATTAGTATGACTTTTAAGATAGTTATTACAAAAATTAACAAACTTGTTATATATAATGATTTATGATTAGATGTTACTCTATGAATGTTTTATAGTCTTCGTGCATAACTTTTTTTTTTTTTTTATATTTTCTGTGAATTTAAATCGCAGGAAGTATTTTAATATTATTTTAAAGTCTGTTTCCTTGGCCCTGCTTGGTATGCCTACTATTTCGTTTTAAGTTTCCCATTTTCCGTTTATGTTATTCTCATGTTCGAGTTCGCTTCCATAACACGTATACGGGCTGATTGGAGCTGCAATCGAGGCTCCTCGAATCATTTCAATTTTCAAAAAATCTCATTAGGTAAAATTAATAATATGCCTTTGTTGCAAGCTTTCCGGTTTGGTTTTTCACTTTTAATTTTCAATTGAACTCTGTATATTTCATTTTAGCGTTTCTCAGTTTTGTTTTCAATAATCTCGGTTTGCAAGTTTCTTGTTCTTTTCATTTTCAAATGTGCGCATGACTTTTCATTGCAGAGCTTCGCATTTTGGTTCTCAACCAGAGCTTCGCTTTTCGACTGTCAATCAATATTTCACAAATACTCAAAGGCGTGCTTCACATTTTGTATTCTCAGCCTAAACTTCGAGATTTTTCAGCAGAGCTTTAGATATCTGTGCTTGTGTCTCGAAAGACTAGGTCAGCGTCAAAGGTGATTCCACAATACAGCTTTGATAATGACGACAATACAGGTATAATAAATCTCATCGGAGTTGTAATTTATTTGTATACTCAATATTCAGAAATTGGTTAAAATTTTTTAATATTTTATCCCGTAGGATCTTGGAGGTTCATTGGGAAGAGAGGCTGTCACAGGACTGAGAATGATTTTTGCAACAAAGGCTTTATTTGCTGAATACAGAAGTCAATTTCTCATATGACGTTTGTCATCCAGGTATTTTTTTTACTTACTATCAGCTCCATGACATAGATATTGATTCGATCCCAGTTTCATGTATATGATTATGGTGAATTTTGGGTAAACCATCTAACAAGTGGTCCATATGTGAACCACCTTCATATACAGTTAGATATAATGCTTTTTTAAATGATTGAAATCTTTGACCGGCTACTTGTTTAATGAGTTGGATTTAATTGTAAATAATTAATTATAAAATTTACTACTTGATCCTTATTTTTTTTGGGTTTTTGAAACCTTTTTGCACAAAATCTTCAGCAAAATCTAAGAGCATTCTGCAAGCAAAGCCCCAGAAGCTGGCGAATGCCGCTCCCAGCAGTTATCAATTTACTCAAATTAAGTAAACCAAGCAAAACAAAAGCAACAGTACAATTTGTTGAAAAAATTAGAAAGGGTGAGGAGGGGAAATTGAGCACAAATTAAAAATATAAATCATAAAAACAGATCGAAATTGTGGCACACAACAAGACTAAAGGGAGTCAGTACGCTTGCGTCTAAAGTTCAATGGACATTGGACTCTCCTTTTCTCTGTTTCTGCAGGTTTCTCCGTTTTGCCACAATTTTATAGGGTTTCACCAAGATAACGTTGTCAATGGACTCCGTCTTACATCATTTTCTGTTCTTACTCTGGTATAGGTTCATGTTTGGTAGAGAGTGATCTTACAAAGAGCTTTCTCACCTAATTGAATATCTCCGTCATGGAAAACCGTACCCGTCCCATTCTTGAACTATCACTTTCTTTTAATTCAATTTGTTTAACATTGTTGCACTGTATGTCTTCCAAACTCATCATGCACGTTTTTCCCCAAACAATTTTGTAACTAGGGTTGATTGTAGAGGTTGAGGTTGCCTCTCAACTTTTTAGCTTGTTGAATATGCACAGACAACACTGCAGCTTCCTTCTATTACAGTGTTGAATGATCTCTATTTGAGGGATTCAGGTAAAAACTAATGTCTAAAATAATAATGATAAAATGTTAAAAATAAAAGTTATAGAGACTAAATAATAACTACAAAATTACATCTAACATGTCAAAATGACCTACTATAACAGGTCATTTTAAGTGGTTCACCATGAACCACTAGCCTACACCTGTGATTATTGGTTACACTACATATGTGTAGGGGTTTGGAAATGTGGGCTCTTGGGCTGCTGGTTATGAAAGAGGGGGAAAGGTGATTGCCATGAGTGACATCAGTGGTGCTATTAAAAACCCAAATGGAATTCATATCACTGCTCTGCTGAAACACAAGGAAGGCAATGGAAGTTTGAAGGACTTATCAGGAGAAAATGTCATGTATCCAAATGAATTGCTTGTTCATGAGGGTGATGTGTTCTTCCCATGAGCCTTGGGAGGAGTTCTCAACAAGTATGTCACCTGTGATCATCAGAATCAAGTAGTCATTCAACATGTTAGAACATTAAGAATTTAGGATAAGCTTGCAACAATTTAAAATAGGGTGTTAGCAACAAATATCCCTGTTAGTTTGTGATATTTCTTCTGGGTAATTTTTTTATTTTTTTTGTGTTATGTTCATAATCCAAAAGAGCTATAGTTACTGAAATTAGACACGACACTTGTGTCTTCTATGCTACAAAAACAAGAAACACCTCACATTGTTTTATTCATTTAATTGTGGTTAACTTCGAATAATTTTCACTTTGGACTTGAAGATTATATATAGAAATATTAACATTCAAATATTAAATGAAAAATGCTTACATGTTATTGTCATTATTGACTTTCTTTATATGAAAGAAAGATTAATTGGCACTCTCCTGTTTGTTATTTCATTTGCAGATATGTTCTTGGGAATTTTGTGCTCGGCGCCATGAGGAGCTCATCCCCAAGAGATTGTTAATACCGCAGGTTGCCGGTAATTGAATTATGGGAGGACTTTGTAATTATAACTATTAGATTCTCTGTTTATTTAAATAGACAAACATACTTGGCTGATTGAATATTTGATTAATAAACCAATTTATTCTCTGTTGATTGTTAGTCTTGATAATCTTTTTCCCGTCACTGTGGGTCTGCAGTAAGTTTTGAGTTTGTCATTTGATAAGATGTTTGCTAGGATCTATGGGTTCCTGGTTTGTTAGGAATGTCTTTTGTAATGCTGGCTTATTCTATATAGATTTTGACAGAATAGTGCTTGACTATGCATTTAGATATTATGCATTATAGTTATTATTCATATCTTTATTTATCATTATTATTATATACAGGTTAGTCAGCTTGGAGCGGTTGCACAAAAATACCACGCTTTTACTCAAAATGCAACAGCCAATGTATCTGTTCCGAAATTACAAAATATCAACGAGTTGGACTAACAGTTCTTACATAAGAACCGTGTTCTTTTTGTCATTAAAAAACATTTTTAATTTCATACTCAATTTAAGGAAAATAGCTATCATTTACCTTCACTGTTGGTGCATGAAGGGATTGGGAGGACTCTCAAAGGACGGACCTGTGCAATGTCAGGAATGCCATTCGGAAGAAAGTGGGGTTCAAAGATTAATTAATTAATTAATAGTAATATTAATAATTAGTTTTATAGTGGGGATTAGAGCTAGGTTGGTTTCAACTTTCAACTAATTAGAGTATATATAGATATAAGATATGGATTGCATTCCAGAATATTTTTTTGGGGGAAATTTTGGTTAAGACGATAATTACTTAGTGAAGTTATAGATATATGTTTGAAAAGATCAACATGCTATGTTGTTTGTGTGGATGATCATATAGTTAGGGGATATATATTTTTTTTTAATGTTGACTTGTACTATTAAGCAAAAAGATGATCATGATCCACATTTATAATTAATAATTTTATTAATATTTTATATATTAAATAAAAAAGTAAACATATTGCAAAATAAATAAAAATTAAATGGCTTAAATATGTTTCTATTCCTTATAATATATCCATTTTATGCTTTTAGTCTTTATAATTTTTTTAATGATTATGGTCCCTATAAAATTTTGTTTGATGATTTTAGTTCTTGATGATATTTTTCTAGTCCTTATAAAATTGTAAACTTTTAAAATTAGTCTCTCTTATATTAGAATATATTCATATTATTTAAGAAACGTCAAATTTGTTTTCCAATAGATGGTCAAACATCATCAATAAATAGTGACAAGAATTAAAATCGTAAAATAAAATTTTATAGGGACCAAAATTATAATAAAAAATTTATAGGGACTAAAAGTATAAAATGAGTATATTATAAGAAATAAAAACATATTTAAGCCAAATTAAATTTATATGACTATTTTGGAAAAAAATAAAATTTATTTTAAAACATTTGTTATATATATTTTTAAATTCATAAGAAATTTACCTGCAGAATTTTCTGCAAATTTTAAATTTGTAGGAACGTTACTAGCGAAATTTATTGTGAATTTAAACTTTGTGGAAAAGTTGCTTGTGAATTTCAAAATTCCCAAGAAAGTTACATGCGAAATTTCTTGTGAAAAAAATTTGCAGAAAATTTCTTGCAAATTTTGAAATTTGCAAAAACTTATTATCCATCAAAGAGCTACCCGCGGATTAAAATCCACAAAAAATCTATAAGAAACGTATTGTCTATGGATTTGTATGCAAAATCTACAAAAATTTCGCATGTAATAAGATAAATTTTAGTAGTGCTACAACCTCATATTTATTGTGTCCACCCAAGAATTTCTCTATATGTTGATAAAGAAAACTTTATGAATTATTTTGCATACATGAGTGCAAATTAACAAGTATTAGAAGTTTTACAAGTGTAAAAATAATTTTGATTTCGATATGTGTAGACCCATACTATACATAACTTGAAATGCTAGTTTACATATAATTGGTATAGTTTGGTACAGTATTTTGTTTATTTATAGTTGCTCCACCTCCTCAATGGAATGAAGGTGGGTAAAAAGAATGATGTTATCATGTATTTGGTGTGAGAATGAGATTCTTAAATATTTAAAATATCTATAAGAAATATCTATGATATTTACAAGTATAATTTTAGATGATTCTACAGAGTTTAATTATTCTCTTGAAAGATATTATTCTTAAACTTTGGTTTAAGAATCATGAAGTTTTTTCATAAATACAAAAAAAATAATAATTTTGGATTAATCATTTCAACAAAAAAGTTAGTGAATGGGTAATGTCATCAATCCAATCAACAAAAATTGGCTAGTTAAAATATATACTCATGAAAATTTGGTTAATCCAATCTAAAAATGGTGGTAAAAAATCAATTTAAACCCATTGGCTAAAAAAAATTATTGGATGCTCAATTCACTTTTATTGGTTGAGGGTTTTTTTTCTTTTTTTTTCTTTCTAATAACTATATTTATTATAACAGAAAATGTCCTAGTTAGCTTGATCCAAATTAGTTAGATGTTAAATGGTCATTGACGATTACAAAGACAAAAGATCTTTATTATCTTATCCGTTTTTTTAAAACTATAATAAAGTTTATTTTTTGGCTTTGAATTTAAAAATTTTATTATCACTTCATGTTTATATCAAATGCTAATTTTTTTTTTCATAATTATTTACTAATTAAATATATTAGTAACAAAATATGTGAGTAAATATATCAACATAAATGTAACGTAAAATTATCACACAGATTCATTTTTAATATTAATAACAACATGTACTTTTCTCACATAATTACATATTTCTTTCTATATTCTAGTGTAAAAAAAAATCAAACAGGACCAACTAATTAATTTTATCTATGGATTATTATTAGGAAAGTGGTTTGGTCCAATAATGGACTAAATCCACCCTACATATTAATTGAGAACAGCTATCTTGAACAAAAACATTTTTAGCTGCTATTCTTCAACAAGAGCGTTTTTAGTTGTCATTCTTCAATGAAAACATTTTTAGAGATTGTACAAAGAATGAATTTATGACTCTCACTTCGTTTTGATAATAACAAACAGTCTTATGCTTAATTGTCTGATCACACGTTTTCACATATTTCTTCAACAAATGATATATGCAAACTAATCTCCTAAGATATATAAATATATATATATATATATGTGTGTGTGTGTGTGTGTGTGTGTGTGTGTGTGTGTGTGTGAACTTGTCTTTTTAAAGCTCTATTATTCGGTAACTTTTTGTGTTTTTGAAAAAGCGCACGCTCTCCAAAAAGAAGACATTTACGTACCTATTCTCGATAAGAGTCAACTTTACACTTAAAAGAAGGAATTTGAGTATAGATGTCAGTACAGAAAGCAAATATGTCCATTGCAACAAGATTGAGTATAAGAAAGGCTAGATAAGTAGACTGCTTTATCTTATCAGAGTGACTGGTTGGTGAAAGGCATTAATTGCGGCATTTAATGCTCCAACGACTCTTATTCTTTTTACAACGCCAGATGAAGGATGTCTCCGAAAGCACTCACAATAGACACTTTTGGGAGAACCCTATAAATAGAAGAATAGGTCACCATCTCAAGTGTGTGAAAACTCTTGGCAAACTTTCTCTCTCACTTTATAATCTTGAACATTTTTTTGCTTGTAAACACTTTCCTGAACTTTAGTGTACATTCGTCTAATAAGACGCTAGCTTAAGTGTAACAATTTACCCTTAACCATTTCTGAGTGAAATTGGTGAAAAGCCTAAAGAGGCTTGGATAAAAGAATTCTTGGGTATTTGCTTGGAGAAGCAAGTGAAAAACTACATGGGTTGAGTTTGAAGATGCTTGGATAAAAGAATACTTATAACTTGTTTAAGTTATAGTGGGACTTGGTTGGTTACCAAGAATTGGACGTAGTGTTTGGGGTGAGACGAATCGTATAAATCTCTGTGTCTTTTGCTTTTAGTTTTTCCTCATTTTTACAAATATCTTTTAAAGTTTTTCTTTATCCTTCAAACGAAACGCTTTTTGGAAAAGGGTTTGCAATTTTTTTTTTAAAACACAATTCAACCCTTTTCTTGTGTTTTTCCTATGTTTTACAGTTTGGTATCAGAGCTTAGCCTCTAAGGATTGAGCACTTTAACAAGTGATAGAGGAAAGATCCTTATGACAAACCTTGAAGGATAGTTCATTCCTTAAGGAGCCTCCTTGTCAAGGCCTCCAACCTTTAATGGAGAAGATTATGCTATTGGAGAGATAGAATGGAGATGTATATCAAGTTCACTCATTACAGCATTTGGAGAATCATAACGCATGGAGATTTCATTGTGACAAAACCGGAAAGTGAATGCAACCAAGACGACTTCAACATGCTTCAACAGAATGCAAAAGCTAGGTATATCATAACTTGTGCCTTATCTAAAACTGAATATAACAAATTTTGCAGCTATATATCAGGAACGGATATGTACGATACTATACGCATAACACATGAAGGTACTGAAGATGTTCGTCTGAGAAAAGCAGCAACTCTTCAAAGACATTATGAGATGTTCAACATGAAGGAGATAGAAATTATTGATGAGATGTTTGGAAGATTTCAAACAATTCTCAATGGACTCCACAGTCTTGGTGTTGAGTTTACTAAAGCCTAAAACAATCTCAAGATTTTGGACAGCCTTCCAAAAGTATGGGAACCCAAAGCTACAGCCATAGCTAAAGCTAGAGACATGAAGACTCTAACTTTTGATAAGCTGTTAGGAGCTTTAAGAGTTCATGAGGTCCATCTCTTTAAAAGAGATAAGATTAAAAGCAATGACTCTATACCTCTAAAGATTGGAGAAACCAGTTGAAGAGCAGACAAAAATACAGTGACGAAAACTAAGGACAAAGCCCTGAAGGTTCAGTCTGATGAGTCAGAGACTTTAAATGAAAGTTCAAGCTGCTTTATAGATGATGAGATTTCATTTATGACCAAAAAGTTCAAAAGATGCTTAAGAAGAAGGGAAGATTTAAGCATTCTTCCAAAAGAAAAGATAACAAATTCAAGAAGCCACCTCAAGTAGAAAACAATGAAATCATATGCTTTGAGTGCAAAAAACCTAGACACATGAAGGTTGAGTGTCCTAAGTTAAAAAGAGGGTGGAACATAAAGAAAAGGAACAAGAAAAAGAATCTTTTAGCAACCTGGGAAGATTGGACTACAACAATAGTAACTCAGACAAAGAGAAAGCCAACATTTGTCATATGGCAAATACTAAAAAAGTTATACCCGAGGTAAAACTTATCTCTAAAATCAAGTCATATTTATCTGATAGTTATGAATTTAAGTCTGGTGATGAAGAAGAAATGTCCTATGATACTTTTCTTCCAAATTCTCATAAGATCTTTCTTGAGTATAAGAAATACAAAGAAAAATATAAAGAAGCCATGTTAGAAAATAAAATACTCAAGAAAGATATGAAGAATATGCGTAAGAGTCAAGCCTCAGATCCTAAAAAGACTATACTTTTATTTGAAGTCGACAGACTAAAGAAAAAGGTTATTAGTCTGAAACAAGATCTAGCTAAATTTGTGGATGGGTCTTCAAAACTATAATTAATTTTAAAACATAAAAGACCTTCATTTGACAAATGTAGCATAGGTTTTAAAGGAGACAATGATTCTAAACCATCGTCTTCTAAATCTTATTTAACCTCCGATAACTTTTGTGGAAAAACTGGACACACATCTCAAAGGTGTCAATACAAAAGAAAACAAAGGTCAAATGAGAACATTGGGACTAACATGAAAGGACCGAAGAGTATTTGGGTACCAAAATCTCAAATCATTCCTGTTGCAGATATCCTTAATAAGAAAAAGGAGGGATTCATTTTGGTACTTGGACAGTGGATGCTCACGTCACATGACGAGAGAAAGGTTTATGTTCCTAGACCTTTAACTACATGAAGGAACTGTTTCGTTTGGAGGAAATGGGAAAGGCAAAATTGTTGGTATAGGTAAAATGGGTAAGCCACCTCTTCCTACTATAGATAATGTGTTATATGTTGAAGGACTGAAGTATAACCTACTTAGCATAAGTTAATTTTGTGATAGTGGGTTCATTGTATCCTTTAACAAGGAATCATGCATAGTCAAACGAAATGATGAATCTGTTCTTTTTACTACTAAGAGGCATAACAATCTATATAAGATTGAGTTTGAAGATCTAAACAAAAAAAAGGTCACATGTTTAATGACCAAAGAAAATGAAAGATGGATTTGGCATAAAAAGCGTGGGCACATCAATTTGAAACATATTTCAAAATTATATAAAAAGGGTTTAGTGAAAGGATTGCCCGAGATTTCTTGGAAAACTCATCTTTTTTGTGAAACATTTTAGAAAGGAAAACAAATTAAAACCTCTTTTAAATCTAAAAACGTTGTTTCCACTTCTAGACCTTTAGAATTGTTACATATGGATTTGTTTGGTCCCACAAAGACTCTTAGTCTTGGTGACAAAAAGTATGGATTTGTCATCATAGATGACTATTCTAGATACACACGGGTTTATTTCCTAACTCACAAACATGAGTCTTTTAATGTGTTTGAAATATTCTGTAAACGAGTTCAAAATGAAAAAGGTTTTTGTATAACTGCAATCAAAAGTGACCATGGAACTGATTTTGATAATGCTGAGTTCAAGGTCTATTGTGAAAAGAATGGCATTTTCCACAACTTCTCTTCACACAGAACACCATAACAAATTGAGGTAGTTGAAAGGAAAAATAGAACTCTTCAAGAGATGGCTAGAACCATACTTTGTGAAAATTCAATTCCTAAGTACTTCTGGCAGAAGCTGTAAATACATGTTATGTTCAAAACAGAATGTTAATCAAACCATTAATAAATAAGACTTATGAACTATGGAGGGGAAGAAAACCCAACATCTCATACTTTCATCCGTTTGGATGTGAGTGTTACATTCTCAACACTAGAGATCAATTAGGAAAATTTGACTCTAAGGTTGATGAAGGTATCTTTTTAGGATTCAAATAGATCTAAAACTTATTGAGTGTTTAATTCCAGAACTTCTGTTGTTGAAGAATCTATTCATGTTAAATTCAATGATACATTAATCCCTGATAGGTGATTATCGGATCTTGAAGATGATCTTGCAGACTTGCAGATAGGATCGTCTAATCCCATAAGATCAGACAAAGCCAAGTAGCCTGAAGAGACCCCACAACAACAAGCTGATGATCAGATGAAACAAACTCACAAGGATTAGAAATTTATTACTTATCATCCATAAGATCAAATCATTGGAGAACGAACAGAAGGAGCTAAGACACGATCATCATTTAGAAATCAAGTGTCATGTGCCTTAGTTTCAAAAATCAAGCCAAAAACTATAGAAGAAGCACTTACAGATGATGAATGGATTATAGCCATGGAAGAAGAACTACATCAATTTACAAGAAATGATGTATGGACTCTTGTTCCTAGGCCAGAACATAAAAGCATCATTGGAACAAGATGGGTATTTTGCAACAAGCTTGATGAAAATGGAAAGGTAATAAGAAACAAAGCAAGGTTAGTAGCACAAGGGTACAATCAACAAGAAGGTATTGACTTTACTAAAACCTTTGCTCTTATTGCTAGACTAGAAGTTATTAGAATTATGCTTGCCATTGCCGCTCATAAAAACATTAAGCTTTTTTAAATGGATGTTAAAAGTGCCTTTTTAAATGGATTTATTGAGCAAGAAGTCTATGTTAGACAATCTCTTGGTTTTGAAGATCCAATCCTTTCAAACCACGTGTTTAAACTTAAAAATGCTTTATATGGTCTTAAGCATGCACCTTGTGCTTGGTATGACAAACTGAGTAGTTTTCTAATTGCAAAGGGCTTTATGAGAGGCAAGGTTGACATAACCCTCTTTAGAAAAGAATCTAATAGAGATTTCATTATAGTTCAAATATATATAGATGATATAATTTTTGGAGCTACTAATGAATCTTTGTGCAAGGATTTCTCTGACTTGATGCAAAGCGAGTTTGAAATGAGCATGATGGGTGAATTAAAGTTCTTTCTTGGTTTGCAAGTTAAACAAGAGAAAGAAGACATATACATTCATCAACAAAAATGCACCAAAGAACTACTCAAAAAGTATATGATGAATGAATAAAAGCCTATGAGCACACCTATGCATCCATCTAATGCCATGACAAAGGACGAATTAGGTAAAACTATAGATCAGACTGTCTACAAAGGTATGATTAGCTCATTAATCAACGTCTATCTATGTGCTAGATTTCAGTCTAATCCTAGAGAATCTCACTTGAAAGCTGTTAAGAGGATCTTCAGATATCTAGTTTGTACCTCTAACCTAAGTTTATTCTATGAGAAAAATAAAGATTTCAAGTTAGTAAGATACTGTGATGCAAACTATGCTGGTGACAAATTGAAAGAAAAAGTACAAGTGGTGGATGTCACTTCATCGGACCATGTCTTATATCTTGGACCAGCAAGAAACAAAACTCAATTGCTCTTTCAACCGTTGAAGCCAAATACGTGTCTGTCACTAGTTGTTGTTCTCAACTCCTATGGGTAAAATATCAATTTGAAGATTACTCTAGTTTTGAGCATAACATTCCAGTGTCATGTGACAATACTAGTGCAATCAATTTATCAAAAAATCCTATTTAGCATTCTAAGGCAAAGCATGTAGAAATAAGATATCATTTTATACGTGATTATGTTCAAAAAGGTGTATTTGATATTAAATTCATTGATACAGATCATCAATGGGCTGATATCTTTACTAAGGCTTTACCAAAAGAATGCTTTAATTTTATATTAGAAAACTTGCATATGAAAGTCTTGCATGATTAGAGCATCTTGCATATATCGTCTTATAAACTTATTTGTCTATCGTCTTATATTTATTTCGTCTTACTAACACGTGTGGTTCAATATGTGAAAGGCGTTCATTATCTGACTCCATCGTCTGTTACCATTAATATTAATTCTCATTGATAACCCCCCAAGAAACGTGCGCTGCTTTTCTATGCCACATCAAGTCACATTAAATGCACGTCCTTTCAGTACTATCAAACCCTTCAAATATTCAAAAATAACCATCTATTCTCTTTACCCCTTCAAAAATACCTTTTCATATCCTCTACACTCAATTACTCTCTATCTTTCACTCTTGAACTCTCTAACCTCAAAAGGACTTGCACTCATGGCCACTCCAAGACAGCTTTCCCCATGGAAAGATTTCTAGAAAACAACTTCGTGCCTGGCAAATAGATCAACTTGAGGAAACTAGAGGATGAAGGCTTCCCTTTGACTCTCTTCATCAGAAACGCTAGATAGGAGTCCTTTGCATAAAGGAAGACTCACTAGTACCACGCGCCCTATGCCTACTTCTAAGCCTCTACGTTTGAAGTTGATGGGACTATCACTAGGATTGTGGACAACTAGACTATTGTTATTCCCACTGATACCATTACAGCAGCTTATGACTGCAAGGAAGAAGGCGACATGTTTGTTGAAGACTGGGAAAGGGTCATAACCCCAGAAACTATCGACCTGGCTCTTTATAGGTGTCCTAGACCCCAAACGAACAACAAAGATGCTTTGATATATTCATCCAACATGAAAAAGGATTGCAGACTTTTTCACAACATTCTGTTGTACATCATCCTACCTCGCAAGGGCTCGAAGGATAATGTATCTTTAAGGGATCAGTTCTACCTGTACAAGATGCTTACTGGGCAGAAGGTGAACCTCCCTACCTTCATTTTGGAAAACTGGAGGTCATGTCTCACCAAATCCAGGGAGAGCTCGAAAAACAAACATAGGTAGCTGATTCCTTACGCCATGCTCTTTATTGAAATTATTAAATAGCCTAACGTAAATGAGTCTAGCTAGGAAAAGAAGAAATAGGGCTCAAAGATCGACGTATCCATTATAAAGAAGATAAGGATAGCTCATCTATTTCCTGGATATGTTGCTAAACATCAAGAGTTGGTAGTGATCAAGGAAGAACTTGCTGACGATGCAGTAAGAATTGCATTCCGAGTAGGATCGTCTACTAATCTGTCTGTTGACCTGGCGTGCACTTAACAGCCCCAACCACCTCCACCACAGACAAAACCTCAACAAACCCAACACAACCTAAACAGACCAAACCCCACAAATACGAACTACCCATCAAAAGACCATCCCAACAAGACCCACAACAACAAGCACAAGACCAACCCACTTCCCCGCATAAAAAACAAAACACCCTCACCATTTGTCTAAAACCAAAACCAACCCCTCAACTTGATCCAGACGATGCCATTCCCATTAAACATCTTCTCATACCTAAACACACAGCCATCCCTTAACCACCACTACCACCCCTTGTTGCCACTGAAAAGTCTATCCAAGCAGACCTACCCAAAAAGTCGCACAAGCGTAAGAAAATTAGCCATCCTAAAACAAAGGCAGAAGAGGTAAGGTAGCTGATAAGAGCCAAAATCTAATCAAAAAGGGCTAAGAAGAAGAAGGAAGAGGAAGAAAAGCTAGCTGCTCAAAAGGATGAGAAGATGAGGAGGCGGTGCTTCAATCCATCATTGAGCACTCGCTACAAATAGTTCCTGAGAAGTATAATGGGAAAGAATTGTTCAATCAAGAAGTCATCATTGCTACCTCTAGAGAAAGATTGCCAAGATCCCTTCTATGGGAAGTGCCTCAATCTGTATCTGTATCACAAGTCTTTCAGCTTTTTATAACAGATCTCATGGCCAGACCAAGAAATGATCAGTCAACTAAAGCTATTACATTCCGTCTACTGCAAGCTAAAGACTCTACGTTTAAAGGTTTGGCAAAACCTATGATAGACGAAGTCTTACCTAATCTTTACTGATCAGAGACCTCTCCCTCTGAATTCCTTCGACGAGACATTACTCATTTTGAATATACAAAATCTTGAAGCATTAGCAAATCAATAAAATATGAGCCTCAAGAGCTATTAGACCCAAAGATTCTTCAAGCCTTAATTAACTATGAATTGAGTGAAGTCAACAATCCGAAAATATGGAGAACGATTGTTGAAGCAGAATGGCAGAACATGTGGAGAAAATGGTCAAACATGAAGCGCAAACCCTGACTCTCTCCTACGAGCCCCATATTACTCTACACGTTTAGGAGGAAGGATACAATACAAAGTCTAACTCACCCATCTTCGTCTACCATCCCTCCACCAGAACCAGATTCCCCCTTGGGTATGAAGTATGGAGACAAAGGGGACTCTTCTGCCACACCTCCCCATTCATGATAAAATGCAATTACTCTGAGTACCTGAACATGTGCAAAACGTACAATTACAAGCCAAAGATCATCTACCCATTCTGCCATGGGAAGGTCAAATCTTATCCTCTTGTCATCCACCCTGAAGATAGTCTGGACTTTGAAGAATGGAGGATTGGCGATGACGACTAGGAGTTGGGCAGAGTGATGTATAACTTCCTTCGGGAGAAGATGTAGATCTCCCTTCAACATGCAATTTGCAAGAGAAGGTGTCCATACCTTGAGCTAGGATCGCCTAGACTCATGGCAAGACGAATGTCACTTCTACTAAAGCCATGGACAACCTTTCGCATCTATTGCCAGAAGAAGGCTATACTAAAAGGGAAAGAGACTTTATAGAGCGCAGACTGAAAAAGGCTTCAAGATCATGTAGACACACTCAAGCACTTTTCAGGTTTGATTGCTAAGGAGAAGACCACCTTGAGTCATCAAGCTGTTATCTGCCTAACCGACCACTGGGTACAAGTCTCTCCTGCTCCTTCTTCGTCTGATCCACACCCCACTACTCAGCTCACCCTCAACCGTCTACGAACCTACGTATTCTTTCAACAAATGGAAATACTTTTGAAGTTTTACTGTTCAATATCTGGAGGCTGCACTTGTCAAGGAAAGCAAGAAGCGAAAGCATTCGGAAGTATTGCTTACAAAATTGGCAGAACGCTTCGAAGGTGAGCTAGGCTCATCAACCATACCTTTCGATTTTGATTCTTCTGATTGACGATGCCAAAAGGGGGAGAAAACAGGAGAAAATAGGAGACCACAAGGGGAGCATAGTCGTAAGGGGAGCACCTCTTATTACTTTCTTTTCTGTTATGTTCAAACTATATGTCTATTGTGTTCTGTTCAAATTACAATTAGTATTCAATGCTTATTCAGTTTATGAATCTGAATTGCTTACAACCAGTATAAGTTTTTATTGCATGATATTATGTCTGCTTGATAAATGTATATTTGATAACTAAAACGTAGTCTGACAAAACTTCAGTCTTAAAATCACTTTTAAAATACAAAGATGTTTGTCATCATCAAAAAGGGGGAGTTGTTAAGACAAAGGGAAAATTTATGACCCTCACTTCGTTTTGATAATAACACGTTTTCACATAAAAGAAGGAATTTGAGTATAGAAGTCAGTACGGAAAGCAAATATGTCCACTACAACAAGATTGAATATGAGTAAGGCTAGATAAGCAGGCTGCTTTATCTTATCAGAGTGACTGGTTGGTAAAAGGCATTAAATGCAGCATTTAATGCTCCAATGACTCTTTTCTTCTTTTTACAACGCCAAACGAAGGATGTCTCTAAAAGCACTCACAACAGACACTTTTGGGAGACCCTATAAATAGAGGAATATGTCACCATCTCAAGTGTGTGAAAACTCTTAGCAAACTTTCTCTCTCACTTTGTAATCTTGAACATTTTTTTTCTTGTAAACACTTTCCTAAGCTTCAGTGTACATTCGTCTAATAAGACGCTAGCTTAAGTGTGACAACTTACCCTTAACCATTTCTAAGTGAAATTGGTGAAAAGCCTGAAAAGGCTTGGATAAAAGAATACTTGGGTATTTGCTTGGAGAGGCAAGTAAAAAACTACTTGGGTTGAGCCTGAAGATTCTTGGATAAAAAAATACTTGTAACTTGTTTAAGTTATAGTGGGACTTGGTTGGTTACCAAGAACTGGACATAATCTTTGGGGTGAGACAAACCAGTATAAATCTCTGTATCTCTCTTGCTTTTAGCTTTTCTCTATTTTTACAAATATCTTTTAAAAGTTTTTCTTTATCCTTCAAACGAAACGCTTTTTGGAGAAGGATTTGCGATTTTTTTTTAAAACACAATTCAACCCTCTTTCTTGTGTTTTCCCTGTGTTCTATAAAGATTTTTTTTTAACCACTTATCTCTTTCAATATATCATTTTCAGTATCTTTAATTCTAAATTGAATTTCAATTTTTTTTAAAAGAAACTATCAATAATTAAAAATTAACATTGCTTTACAATAATTGTTTATTATAAATTTAAAATATAATCTATATGTTCAAAAATATTTCTTTATTATAAATTTTAATTATAATATAATTTATATATTCAGACGATTTATTTATTATAAATTTAATTTATATAAAATAAATATTTATTCTGTGCAAAGCACATGTTAAAATACTAGTATGCATTTAAATCAATATTATTCGGCATAATTTGATGGATTGGATGAAAAATCAGCGAATTATAGGTCATAGAGAATCGGATGAGTTAGACTTCAATAATAAAGAAAAAAGGCTTAAACATCTTTTTAGTCCCTATAAATATGATAATGTTCACTTTTAGTCTTTCCTTCAAAAAACGTTGACTTTTAGTCCTTCATTTTTTAAAATATGTTACAATAAACCTCTGACACTGACATGGTTAGGTGTAGTTATCGGTCATGCAACTTGTGGCAGTTTTTGACCACCATAATGGATTCAAATTTATAAGAGTTTATCACCGCCACAAAATACTACTCCTTTCCCCTGGAACCCATTTTTGTTGTCATTAAAACTTCTTTCTCAAAGTCATAGCCACAGCCATCAACAACACATAAGCAACACAAGAAACATGAAAATAGAGTTGCATACATTGAGTTTAATCGACACAAGGATCACATGAAAAACTTCCTTAGCATTTCAATTAGATTCAACCCTTCGAGACTTTTGTTCATCATTGCCAAATAAACAAGAGTAAAGTTTTACTCCCACCCCAAAATTAAATAAATAGTAAAAACCTTCATTGGCATCACAAATCGAAACATCATTTTCACCAAACAATACAAATTCAAAATTCTCTATCATTTTGAGATGGGCATAAGAGAGCCGGTAGAGAAAACGGGCGAAATGGAGCCAGCAAAGGCAATAGGGGTAAACAAAATGTGCTATGGCATTTTGGTAATAGAGGAGTTGTCATTGTTGGTGGTGGCACGCCATCGCACCACCACCAAACCTGCAACAAAAAAGTAGTTAGTCAAAAAAACATAAAAAAAAACAAAAAACAAAAAGAGAACAACCAAATAAATAGAAAAGAAAAAAAGTACCATTGCTGTTGACGGCGATGCTCTAGCGTACTCATTCGTTGGAGCAATTTTTGGTGACCCTCCCGCTCCTTGTCCCATAACTATGCAACTCTTGTCCTTCTCCCTTGTCCTTTCCTCCACCTGCCGCCATGATGGGCCATTGTGACAGCAGCACCATAGCTTTCTCCCTACTTTCTCTTTTTGCTAGACCCAGGTGACGGCGACACTACTTGCACCACCACTAGTAGTCCCCTTTTCCTTTTCCTTTCCCTACCCTTTCTTTCTCTCCCTCGTTCTATTCTCTATGGCTCTCATCCTTGCATTTCTCCTTATGGCTAGACTGCCGCTGCTGCCACCACTATTCGGTGGCTCTTTACCTCTGCATCCCTGCTGCTTGTGGCAGCTTCATCACGAGATGCCCAAAGCGCTAAAGTGATTAAGGCATTGTTTTTCAACTTTGATTTTCTTTTTTTTATTGTTTTAATTTCTTACAGTATCTCTTTTTTCTTTTTCTTTTTTTTAATTTTTGAAATGAAAGGGGTATTTGTGGTGGTGATAAACTCTTATAAATTGTGAATCCATAATTTTCATTTATAGTCGTAAAAAACCACCACAATTTGCATGATTGTCAACTCCACCTAATGATGTTAATGTCGGAGTTTTATTGTAACACATTTTAAAAAATAGAGGACAAAAAGTCAAAATTTTATAAATGAAGGACTACATGTGAACATTGTCATATTTATAGGGACTAAAAAGATGTTTAACCTAAGAAAAAACTTGTTAGTAGAGCATCGTTCTTTGTATCATTGTATTGCATGTTGTATCATCAATCCAACAACTAGATTGTATTTAGCCACTACAAAGTCATTCAAGGAGCTCATTGCTTAGCGTTGTAAAGACATCATAGTTCTATCTCATTTTACTTTTAATGTTCTACACTGCATAACAAGTTGTGTTCCTTAATCAATATAACCAATTTTCTTCAAAGAAAAAAATGCATAATAATAATAAAAAGCATTCTCAAGTGTCATGTAAATATTGTACCCTACGAAACACCTTTAGAATATTCCAAAATAGCCAATAATAATATGAAAGAATGATGTAGTAATGTGTATCCTTGATAGCAAGAAATTTAGTTCTTCCATTCAAGCGGAGGGGGTATTCATATTCGAGAAGGAATAGGTTTCTTAGGGATAACTACCAAAACAATATTGATAAAAATTTCTTGGCTGCTTATTATGTCAAGGATTGCCCTACATATACAAGTAGGCTAACCCTAGATTCTTAAGGACACTCTGTCCATGCTAATTACAAGAAACTTCTAGATTTAATAATAATAGGGAATATAAAAGATAATTAGGCTCATAGTATTGTGTGTCAAGTGGGAAGACACGCATGGGTTGGGAGCAGTGGTCCACCAAAGGGGTTGAGACAAGTGTGTTGGGGTTCGAAGAGTGAGAAGGCTCTGTTGGAGATAAGAAATAGTTGGTAAGAAGAAGGGGTTTTGCCTTTGGGTTATGGAATTCAACTAAAATGAGAGAAGGGGAGGCTAGAGAGTCACCATGAAAACGACAAAGGAGAAACACATGAAAGACTAGGTGGGTGCAGGTGTGCAGAGGCAATGCGAGTTCATAGGCAACCTTGTCGATGTAGCGGAGGACTTAGAAAGGACCATAGAAGCATTGAGCTAGCTTGTGTGAAGGTGAGTGAGACAAGGAGCCCTACTTGTAGGGTTGTAGAAGCAATAGGACCCAGTTGCCCAACGAAAAGGTAATGTCTTTTCTGTGCTAATTCGCCTGCGCAATCATTTGTTGATGAGTGTGTTGAAGGTTCTAGCGAAGTTGTTGTAATAAAAGTTTTTTATTTTGCAGGGAGACCTTAACAAAAGGCAGAGAGGTGGTGCCAGAAATGTAATCGGGAATATCGAGAGGTTTGTGATCGTAGAGGGCTTGAAATGATGACATGTAAATGGCAGTGTTGTGTTATACCAATATTCGGTGAGATGTAAGAAGTAGAAGCTGCGCTTGGGTTGGTCCCTGGTGAAACAATGGAGATACACCTCCAAAAACTGATTTTCAACCTTTATTTGTCCATTGGTGTGTAGATGATAGCAGTGGAGAACTTCAAAATGGGTACCCTACAAGTGAAACAACTCATGCTAAAAGGTGCTGAGGAAAACACAGTTGTGATTTAACATAATAGATTTGGGGAGACCATGGTGTCTACAAATTTCCACTAAGAAACAGGAAGTGAGATGAAGATCTGTGAACTTTGAAGGGAGACCGATGAAGTGAGCGAACTTTGAGAACTGATGAACCACCACCCAAATAATTGTGTGGCCATAAGAAATGGGTAAGTTTGTTACAAAGTCCATACTAATGTCTTCCTACACCTGTTTGGGTTAAGGCAAGGGCTGTAGTAAACCTTGGGTCTAAGATGGTAAATATTTGTGTAGTTGGCAAGGAAGGTAGGTGGCGACAAAATGCTTAACATCGCGATAAAGCCTTGGCCAATAGAACAAAGAGACAATATGGGCTAAAGTCAGCTTCCAGGAGGAATGGCCACCCATAGAAGTATAATGAAACTCATCAATGATGGAATGACGCAAGTCCAACAACTTAAGTATGAATATGTGCCCTTGAAACAACACAAAACCATTATTGTCTTAAAAGGATTTTTGCATTACTTCCCATGATTGACATTTGGAAACAAACAGTTAACTAGGAGGGATTGGTGGCAAAATAGTTGCAAAGCTTTATAAGGATGGAGGGAACCAAAGAGGTGAAGAGCTAGAGGAGTATTGAAGAGGTCATGGTGGAAGAAGGAAGAGACCTACATGATAGACCAGGTTTGTAAACTATGTTATAATTGAACCCTTACAACTTGGTGGCCTAGTGTTGTTATTTTGACATTTAGAAGACTTAGGACAACAAGAGTTTGAGGCTTTTCTAATCAGTGAATATTCTGAAATGATTCCCAATTAAATATTGCCTCTATTTTCTAACAGCTTCAATGATGGCAAACATTTCGCAAGCATAGGCAGAGGCATCTTGCATGTGGGGGCACAACTTTTGTTGAAGAAAGCAATCGAGTGACTGGCATGGGATAGGACAATGCCCACTGTGTAAGCCAAAATCGAAACTATAGTAATAACTTTCTTTAATTTTGTAAAAGTCGTAGTTACTGTAGGGGACCATGTAAAAGAAGAAGATCTTAGTAAATTTGTGAGAGGTACGAAGAGCTTTGCATAATGACAAATAAACTGTTGATAAAACCTTGTGAGACCAAAAAATCCATAGAGTGTAGTGAGAAAGTGAGGAATGGACCAGTTGAAGATGGCCTGAGTTTTGTCTGGGTCTGGTTGCACACCAGCCAGGGTAATAATGTGGCCAAGATAAGCCATTGATGAGTCTACAAAACCACACGTAGAGAATTTGAAAAAAAAAATTGATTATCAACCAGTAATTGTAAAATCAACCTAAGGTGATGTAAATGGTCCGTAAGAGAGGCACTATAAACCAATATATCATAAAAAAACTAAAACAAATCGACAAAGATACAACTTAAGTAAGTTGTTCATGGCAGCCTGGAAGGTGGACGGGGCAATGGTGAGGCCAAAAGGCATCACAAGAAACTCATAACAGTCGTCAAAGGTCCTAAAAGCAATCTAGCTCGAGTGGAGGTCAATTTTGGATAAGATGGTGGCATGGCCTAATTCATCAAGCAATTCATCAATAGTGGGAATTGGAAAGCGACCCATCACTACATTGGCATTCAAGGCGCAATAGTCAACACAAAACCACCAAGAACCATCTTTTTTGTGAACTAACAAAACTGGGGGGGGGGGGAAGACTATGACTGGGTATAATCAAGCCTTCTTAAGCATGTCTGAAATAAGTGAAGTCATGGTGTCCTTGTAGGCATAGGGATAATGATAAGGCTTTACATTAATGGGCCCTGTATTGGGAAAGAAAGGTGTTTGGTGGTCATAGGGACGTTTGGGCGAAAGGCCTTACGAGGTGGAAAAGACAGAAGCAAAGCCTTGGAGAAGGGCTTGACACTAGGAGGAAGTGAAGGGGAAAAAGGAATTGGAAAAGGAGTAGGAGTTTTGGAAGGGTTTTGGGTGTGTAGGTTTTGGGGAAGAAAGGTGAGGAGATGATGTGAAGCTGCTAAATTGGTGTGAAGGATATGGCGAAATTGGTGATGAGTGGTAAGGATGGGAAGGGAAATGAGGTCATCGATGAGGGTAATAATGGTGTTATTCTGGTCAAATTTCATGCAGGGAATGGAGAAATCTGAAGTGATGGGACCAAGTGTTTGTAACAAATCAATACCTAACACAATGTTTGCACCCTGAATAGGTAGGAGATAGATAGGGACGAAAAAATATGGGCTTGGATGGATAAGGGAACTTTTGAGCAAAAGCTTGAGCAATATATGTGGGCACCATTGCCTACCATAACAAGGAAAGCAGGGGTTGGTGTGATAGGGAGTTGGAGGTGATTGGCAATGCGTGGTTGTATGGTATTATGAGAAATGCCTGTATCTATCAAAACCATAACCCGTTGGCCCAAAATGGACCCACAAAAACAGAGGGTTTAAAGGGAAGGTTAGCCTATAAGGGCTTAAGGTGAAAACTGGAGATGGATTGGATTAGGTGGTGAGGAATGGGAGGGGAGGGTGTTAGAAGTGGTTTTGAAAGGGTTAGGATCAAGAGAAACAGGGTTTAGGGCAGTATCGTCCTTCGATAGGAGGAGAAATTGAAGGGAAAGGCATTTATGGCCAAGGTGAAATTTCTCATTGCAATTATAACGTAAGACTTTAGCCTTACGATCCTGCATTTCGGGTGAATTGTTAATGGGTGGGGAGATCATAACGGAAGGTGGTGGGGGAGAAAAATGGAAGAAGAGTTTAGGCTTAATATCTTTGAGCTTTGCCTCAATTAGTTTAGCCAGGCCAATAGCATGAGTGAGGGATAAGGGATGAAGGATGGCTAGCTCCTTGTTGGAAGCAATCTAGAGATAAAACAATTTAACAATGTGTCTGGAGGTAGGCCATAGACACGAATGGAAAAATGCTCAAAGCGTTGATGGTAGTCTGTAACTATGCTAAACTAGTGGAGCTCAAAAAGCTTCGATTGATGATTTTCATCAAATGAAGGCCCAAAGCGTAATTCTATGATGTGAACAAATGAAGGCCCAAAGCGTAATTCTATGATGTGAACAAATGAATCCCAATTAGACAACTGTTGTTTATAACACAACCATTTAAACAAAGCTAGGGCCTTGCCTTTCATATGGAAAACGACTATACTTATATGATGCTCTAGGGGAATCTGGTGGAGGGCAAAAAAATGGTCGGCCTGGAATAACCAATCCAAGGGTTACGAGCCGTCAAAATAGTTGAGCTGTAGTTTTGGTTGTCTAATGGTGGTCGACATATGAGGAAAAAAGGTGGTAGAGGTGAATGGGTGTGGCAGGGTCATGAAGGTGTGGGTAAATGGGTTAGTGATAAAGGGAAAGACGAAAGGGCTAAGTGTGTGGTAGGGGGAGGAAAATGGGGGAGGGGGTGATGTGGGGTAGAGGGTATACCCTGGTGACAGGGTTGAAGATTGTATCATTTCGTCAGTGGTGACAAATATGGGGCCCTAGTTGTGATTAATACTGCCAAGAGAGTAAGGGTTAGGGTCCAATTAAGGTTGAGGATTGGACTGAGTGAAAAATTGTGACTTTGTCAATCAAGGAGACAGGATGGTGGACATAGACTCATGCTGAGATCCATTGTAGATTGGAGGAGCTCGAGACGAGAGTCCTGATGTTGCTAAAGTGCCTAAAGCTTGTCAAACACAGTGACCAAGAGCTCTTTGATTTCTTTGGATGTCTTGAGAGGCATGGTAATAAGAATGAGAGCACTGATTTGATAGGAAGAAATTCAGTTCTTCAATAGGTCTCTTAAGGATAACTACCAAAAACACATTATTGATAAAAATTGTTTGGTTGCTCATTACATTAAGGATTGTCCTACATATACAAAAGTAGGCTAACCCTAGATTCTTAGGGACACTCTGTCTAAGGACTACATGACCTAATTACAAGAAACTTCTAGAATTAAAAATAAAAGGGAACATAAAAGATAATTAGGCTCATAGTTAGGCCAACAAACTAATAACTATCACTTTAGGTAGTCTTTCACCCATGTTAGTTCTCTTGTGGCTCTTTTAGGCTTGTTCACTAATACCTCGTGGGCCTCAATTTCTGTTGAGCCATGTGGTCTATTAGTCCTTTGTATGACTATAATGGATCGTATAACTCTTTGAAAAAATTCAATTAAGAATACATTATTATCTGATGACATGCACCAATTCCTTCTCCAAAACTATTAATAATAACCCAACCATTTCCAACGAAACCTTTTTTCTTCTTCCTCTTTTTCCATGAAAAAGGATTGACATTTTCACATTATCCATTTCAACATGTAGTAGTTAGAGTGAACAACTATATAACAACATGAACACACAAAAGGGGATTTTGCAAATATACTCGTCTTGGTAGAATGAGGAAAACACGAAATGCTTTGCAACCAATAGAAACATTGTTCTCATATCTACAACAGTGTGTTTATAGAAATAATAAAAAGTTGGGTATGTGTTATCTCATGTTCTCTACCTATGATTTTTGTTTTCAAAAGAAAAAGATTTTAGGTGCAGCATGAAAAAATAAAAGGTACATGAAACTAGTTCTCTTGTGGGTTTTAGCATTTGTGGTTACACTAGGGAGAAGGTAAAAACTGGTTCTTTTATAATTGCACACATGACCAACTTCCTAATGTGAGAGTGGAAGCAGTAGAAAAACAAGGAAATGTTGATGAGATCTATCCCGATTCCATATAGGATTAAGTTCTCGTGAGAATAATAGAAGTAAGAGGAGGAAAGGTTGATGAGATCTAATGTGCACTTATTCATTACCTATTTCCCATTGTGATAGTGGTAGTAGTGGAAAAAGAGGAAGAAAGTTGATGAGATTCAACTTGATCCCATATAGGACCTTATTTCCCAATGTGAGAATGAAATCAGGAAAAGGAATATGGGAATTTTGGAGCAGGTCTATGGTCTTCTCATCAATCAAAATCACTCAATTAATAATTTTCATAAGGAAAAAAATCACACTCAATTAATTTGAAATAATTTTAAAACAATCAATGAGAAATTTGAAAGAAAAGCAATCATTACAGGCTATGTTTGGCAAACACTTTCAACTAGCTTTTAACTTTTTTTTACTAGCTAAAAAGCTTGTTTGATCTTATTAAAAGTGTTTAGTAAATAAACTTTTTTAATAGCTTATAGCATTTTTTAAGACATTACTTTAAGTAGTGCTTTTCAAAATGTTAGATTCTAGCTTTTTATATTTTATTTCCTTTTTATCCTAAAAATATTTATTAAATTTTCTTATTACATTTTTTACATAAGATAGAGTTTTATTATTTATTTTTTTCTCTTTTTCTTACACTGGTTATTTTAACTATTACACTATTTACATTATTTATTAGAGATGTGATATATACAATAATTCTTAAAATAATTTATGTAACGTGATTTTCTGTAGGGGTGTAAATGGCTTATATTGGGTTAGGTTTGGCCTTATTTAATATCCAACCCAAATAAATATAGTTGGGTTAGGTCGGGTTTGCATTTTTTTTAAGCAACCCAACCTAACCCAAACCAGCCCAACCTTAATCGAGTTAGGTCGAGGTTACGTAATCGGGTTGAATGACTAAAATATTAATACAATTCTAAAAATTAGAAAAAATAAATAAATAAATAAATACCTAATTAGTTCAACTAATCCAATGCATGTCTAATTTAAAATAGAAGTTTAACCGTTCAAATCCAACACTCATAAGAAAAATACAATACATGTCCCAAATGACATAATACATTACATGTCTCAAACAACTCTATGGTTACATTTAAAGAATGAATCTGATAAGTGAATAAGTGATGATATGTTTTCAGTGATATTAGAATAAAAATTTAGAATATGGGAATAACTATAATATTTTACATTTTTTTCATTAATATAATATTAGGTTTGGTTGTGTCTAGTTCATCATGTTAGGAATGCATCAACCTGATACCCAACTGAATCTTAATTAGGTCACTTAAAATTAACTCAACCCAACTTGTTGAAATATAGTTTGGTTGGTTGGGTTGGTCGAGTTCGAGGGTCCATCGCAACTCATTTACATCCCTAATTTTCTATGTTTATCTATCTCTATCTCACCATTTATTACAAACTTTTCTCTCCTTTATCTTTTTCTCTCTCTTGGTTATAAAATTTGTTGTAAATTTTTTTGATAACCATGTTATAAGTGCAAAGTATCTATCGGTTTTTTTTTATTTCTTAGACCATTATTATAATCGTTACTTCAAGAAACATAGTGCTCATAAATGAGATCATACTTGAGTCTCAAGGAGGTAAATTCACAGCTTGTTTTTCTCCTTGATCTTCTAGAAGTAATTTTTTTTCCCTTTATTTTTATAGTGGGGTATTCTGCCTTTTGAGATTGCAAGGTTAGCTTTTCTAGCTACTATCTATGATACAAATCACTCATTTGCTTAACACATTGACAAACTGGTATATGGAATTAAAGCTAGTAAAATGGGTTGTTCAACCCGGTTCGGCCTTATAGGCCAAGTATGAAAAGCAGCCTAGCCTAAATTCATTATGCGTTGCATTTTTTTTGGCTCGACGGGCCCATCGGTCGGGCCAAATTGGCCCATATCTTTTTTTTTAAATTTATATATATATATAACAAAAAAAAATTAAAAATATGTAACACTAGGCCAAATAAGCCAAGTACCTTTTAGGCTTATTTTTTAGGGGCCTAGCCTAGCAGGCCAATTTGGCTCGATTTTTTAGGCTAGAATTTTTATGGCCTAGCTTGGCCTAACCTGTTGAGGAAAGACAATTTTATGTTCAAAGAGTGTATGATAAACCTTTGTATTTACATCGAGAAATTAAAATCACATTAATTTAGTGCTCTGACTTGTTGCACAGATCTCCTAAAGCAAAAAGAAATTGGATAGAGATGAGATAATTACAACGGAGCTTCATATTGTTAAAAGACTCGACTAACAAATGATGTTGGTCATTTTATTTGATTTCTTACATTTTTATTATAACCGTTGCTTCAAGAAACACAATGTAGTTTATAATCCCCACTTCATAAATGAGATCATACTTGAGTCTTAAAGAAGCAAATTTATAGTTTGTTTTTCTTCTTAATGATCTAGAAGTAATTTTTTTCCCTCCCATTTCTACAGCAGGGTATTTGACTCTATATAAGCCTTTTGGGATTGCAAGGTTGGCTTTTTTTGCTACTGTCTACAATACAAATTGGTCATTGAAGACATTGATAAAACGGTATATGAAATTAGAGTTGGCAAAATAGGTCTTTCGGCCTGACTCGACTTGACTTTCCAAGCCAAGCGTGAAAAGTAGCCCGACCTGATTTCATTATAGGCTTTTTTGGGCCTGGGGAGTTGGGCCAAATTTGACCCATACCTTTTTTTCCCTTAAATTTATATATATATTACAAAGAAAATAATTAAAGAAATAATAGTAGGCCAAATAGACTTAGTACCTTTTGGGCTTATTTTTTATGGGTCGGTCCAATGGTCACATTGGTCAAGCAATTTGGCCCGATTTATTTAGGCTAGAATTTTTATGGCCCAACTTGACCTGACCTATTGAGGAAAGACAAATTCATGTTTAAAAAGTGTGTGGTAAAACTCTATGCCTAATACTTTACATTAAGAAATTAAAATCAGATCAATTTAATGTTCTTACATGTTGCACAAATCTCCCAAAGCAAGAAGAAATTAGATATAGATGAGATAATTATAATAGAGCTTTGCATTGTTAAAAGACTTGATTGACAAATGGTGTTGGTCATTTCATTTGATTTTTTAGACTTATGACCATTGCTTTAAGAAACATAATGTAGTTTATAATCCTTACTTCATAAATGAGTCATACTTGAGTCTTAAAGAGGCAAATTCATAGTTTGTTTTTCTCCTTGATCATCTAGAAGTATTTTTTTCCCCTCCTATTTCTACAGCGGGGTATTTCACTCAATATCAACCGTCTAAGTTGCAATGTCGGCTTTTCTAGCTACTGTCTGTGACGTCCTAAAAATTCCTGTCACATTTATCATTCTGAAATACAAATAACAACTTCTCTATTTAATTTCATAGCATGTTAAAATCTTGTTTACGTTTCTACTATGTTTTAATTATTATGAGAATATTTCTGAAATTAAAAAAAATTACAAACTTAAAATATAAATCATCATATTAGATTTATTTTAATTAGGTCCAATTAGTTAAAATTAATTTAATCAATAAGATATTAGAATTAATTAGTTCAATTAAAACATATATAGGTATTTTTTTTAAAAAAACTAAAAATCAACTTAAATTAAATTTTAACTTGTCTTTCTTAATTAAGCTAGATAAGTTAACCTTAATTTTAATTATTAGGATACAATAGGAATAATTACAAATTATTGACATAAATTAAGAGTAGGATAAATATTTAGATTACTCAGTTTTAAGATAAAATATTTACTTTTAATAATAATAATAATTCTAGAAGAACACGTAGCTGAGTGTAACGAATTATTTTATTCTTCATTAATCAAATTGAAAACGTTATGATTGTTTTTTCACATAAATAAGCGGCTGGTTTTTAAAGCGAAATGACAAATGCTATATCCTCTGAAAAATTGAAACTGAATAATCCTTTGAGCCATTGAAGCTTGACACTTATCATTGATTTAATTGTAAAATATTCATTCAAATTAACCTTTTAAAAATTTTCTCTTTCCAAACTCAGTCCCTTCTCCCACACAACCATCCCCTATTTAAACTCACTTACCGCCGTAGACCCTTTCTCACCAGGTTTTGGTCTGAACGACAAACTTCTAGAATCTCAACCTCAAAAGTTTATTTTCGTGCACAATCTCCAGAATGTGTTGTTGTTGAGAGAGCTATGCCAGTTGGTTGCCCATGGTGGGGGATACGGCAGAACACAGTGGGTGGGTCTGCAACCAACAATGGAGCGATTTGAGTCTTCAAATTTTAATAAATGCCGTGTGCATAATGAGAGAACGATGGCAAAGCATCAGTGGTGGTTGTATCTCACTGCTTTAGAGAGGAGACTTTGGATCTCGCTGCAACATAGAAGTGAAGTAGGGGACGATGATGACACTTGAGATCCATGTTTCATAATGGGACGATGATGCAAATTGTTTTTCCCCCTTATTATGCAGTGTTAGTATTATAAAGCAAATGATTGACTAGCTTACCTTGCAATTACACAACACTATTTAAATCTGAATCATTTTAACTCCTACCACTTTCATTTAAATAAGTTGTCCTATTTTCATTTTTTGTGATCTTCATTTCTATGTTTACATCATAGTTTTACAAGCATAGATAGCTAATTCTACTATACCAATTTGTTAAAGCAAATAACAGTAGAGACTACATCCAATGTAAGCCAATTCATCACAGCAAATACAATAGCCATCCTATGGTAACAAGTCAAACAATGTATATGCAACCCCCATAGCTACCATTACTGCCATAACTGATTAACCAGAGAATTACCAATTAAATATTCTCCACTTCCTCTACTTAATTTGTGTTTTTTCAAGTCTAACAATTAAAGGTTAAATAATCCAAAGAGATCCAAGATCAATTTAAGGAAACGTCTAGGACAAAATATCGATCCAAATCATCCAATAAGAGATTAACGTTAAACAAATTAGTCACGAATTAGCACAAAAGAAAAGAAATAAAAAAAAGCCGCAAATTGATTCAAGGCACAACAATGTTGGAGTTCCCAAGAGCTAGAGTGCATGTGAAGAGGTTTAGCTTATGGGTGAAAACAAATGGCAAGGATTGCAGAAGCTTGATTCGCTTCTATGGCCGTGTTGATTTCCAAGAATTCAAGACTATGAATTCTTTCCTCCTGTTCTCATATTCTCTCAACAACCTCTCAAATTTGTCTATGCTTTAGAGATGAGATCTCGTTCTCCATAGTGTTGTGTATGCCGATGGTGGTCTTGTGCATTCTTTGAAGTAAGTGGGTGGCTGTTTTTTCGACTTAACTTTTCGGAGGACATAGTAGTTTCTCGAAAATTTATTTGAAACTAACAAGATGAAATACTTACCTAAGACCTACAAGAATGCAAGGTGGTGTGATCAGGTTTTGCATGACAAATGGGCTTCATTAATTCTTGGTCTAGGTCAGTAAGAATTTGCCACGTAAAGCCTAATAAATTTTACTAGAACCACCCTAAAAACTTGTACAAAAGGGTGTTAGAAGTGGGGTGGAGGCTAGCATAGGAAAGGCTCGCAAGTCTCCCACTATGGGAGATAAATTTGTGACCGTTAGATTTATCTAATTTTGAATCAACGATTAATTTTTTTTCTTTTTTTAATTTTTTATTCTCTCTTTTTTCCCGTTTTATCTCTTTCTTTTTTTCTTCTCTCTCCTCATCTTCTCCTTCCAGTTTCCTTTTCTGCCGCACACTTCTCTTCTCCTTGTCTTTTTCTTATTCCCTCTTCTTTCTCTTCCTGGCCCTCTCTGTAACATCCCGGGTGCTGACGAGGGTGGGAAGTGATTGTCGGTGCACAAAGAGACGAGGCGCGAACAAGGAGCGGCTCCTGGCAAGCTTCTAGCAGAAGGGATACATGAATGAATCAAATACACACCGGAATGAGAATGATCCAAAGGCTGTGCAGGTATGGGACTGTACAGTTGAGGATAGCTTAAAAGAATTAATAAGTGCTACCTATACCAACAAGATGCATCTACTTTTCGGTAGCCCATCACTTAAGGACTCCATAGTTAAGCGTGCTTGACTTGGAGAAATTTAGGGATGGGTGACCTCTTGGAAAGTTTCTTAGGAAGTGTGTGAGTGAGGACTGAGCACATTGAAAATTCTTGTGTTGGTTTGTGGGGACAGGCATCGATCCTGAAAGCAACCAGGCGTTACACTCTCCACCCAAAAAACCTACCTCTGTGTGTTAGCATGTGACCTAAAAGTGTAAACATGAAGAGAAAAGGGCAAAATGCATATCTATAGTCTCCCTTGATTCAAATCTCAGAGCAAGATGGAGTCAAAGTTGATAATGATACACCACAAAACATGAGAAGGGTAGTAGAAAAAAAGAGAAATTTTTGAAGAAGTCAAGAAGCAGTTGGCTGGCAGGGCCTTTGATATTTGTGGGTTTGCTAAACTTTTGCATTCAAATTATATTTGTAATTTTTGTGGGGTACCTCGGTGAGCTGCCTCTCTCTGGTTCTTCAATGGCTACTTAATATAAATATTATTCAATTAATAATATTGCTCTGCTCCAAAGTTTGAACATTATTATGTTGGTTTGATTGTACTTAAACGTGGTAGAGGAAACAAAACCATGAACGATTTTTTTTTTTGTTGGAAAAGAAAAAGCTGTGTTTTAGAGAAGAAGAAGGAGAAGGATGTTGATGACTGTAAAGCGGTGGAGAGTTCGCATAGTGTTCTGGGATGGAGACGGCGATGTGGGGATTGATGGTGATGATTTCGCCGGAGATGGGTTAGCGGTGAAGGAGACGAGAAGAAAAAAAAACGAAGGGTAAAATGGGAAAAGAGAAAGAAAAAGGGAAAATTAAAAAATTAAAAAAGCAAAAAAAATCTAACCATTGATTCAAATTTAAGTAAATCTAACGGTCACAGATTTATCTCCCACGGTGGAAGACTTGGGGGCCTTTCCCATGCTAGCCTCCCCCTAGAAGTGGTCCCCAAAATCACGGTTACTTCACTTTCACTCTCAGAATCTATTTAAATATTTTACTGAAATAAGTGAGAGATCAATTCTCTACGCAAGCAATTAGAAGAAAAGTGTTATTTCGTCTACATCAAAATTCTAAAAAGTAAGGAAAATAGGCATTTATCATGGCCTATAAAATATGAGTATAATCATGGTATTTGGTGAAGTATTTCTAATCTCATCTTTTTTGTTTTATTCGTCTTACTTGATTTATTTTTATTATCTATCTTGTTTGCTTTATCTTGATATTTTATTACCCCTTAATTTCTAATCATGATTTAATTATTATAAAATTTTTATTTAATTCCTCTAACTTGTCCCTAAACCATCTTATTTGTTTTGGATTTAATTTGCATAAACTTTAAATTATATTAATTAAATAATAAAAATACGATTAATTGGTCTATTAAAGATATTCATTTAATTATTCAAATCTTTTGCCTAACCATTCTAATTATTTGTCAACGAACCATTGCTTTTCACTTCTTACTTCTAATTTATATCTAAACCATTTTTTTTAAATGTCTAACTATATATATATATAGGGTCAGGATTCGTTGACACTAGGTGTCAAAGTTAGTCAAATTACACCTTCAGTAGCTTTTTATAGAATGCAAATTTAACTAATCCAACTGTTGAAATTGATGTTCTTATTAATTAGATTAAGTATACAAAATTTCATATGATTCCAAAATTATTTAATAGTTCATTGCATCATTTTATTTTAATGTACAATAAAAAATTAAAATATAGGTAAATATTCAATGTTAGATGGCATATCTAGAAAAGTCTAAATTATGTGAAATTTGATATACATGATCATGAAGGCAATATCACAAAATTAATAACTTTTTGTAGAATACAAATTTAATCAATCCAACCGTTGAATTATGTAATATTGCCTTCATGATCATGTATATCAAATTTCACACAATTTGGACGTTTCTAGATATGTCATCTAACATTGAATATTTACCTATATTTTAATTTTTTATTGTACATTAAAATAAAGTGATGTAATGAACTACTAAATAATTTTGAAATTGTGTGAAAGTTTGTATACTTAATCTAATTAGTAAGAACATCAAATTCAACAGTTAGATTGATTAAATTTGCATTCTATAAAAACTTATTGAAAGTGTAATTTGACTAACTTTGACACCTAATGTCAACGGATCCTGACCCATATATATATATATATATATATATAACTGCATACCATTCAATTCTAATGCTAATTGTTGTCTCTAATTTTATTCTTCTATAAATTTAATCACTCTATTACACTACAACAATGCAAGGTATTAGTGTCAACTAAAAGCCGATGCTAACACAGAAAAGTCGACGCTAATCCCTGTTTTAGTGTCAGCTATGCGTCGAATAGCAGTGCGACTCTAAAACTATTGACGCTAACAACATTGCGACGGTTACTACAAGCCGATAGCCTGAGCTAAACTGATGATAAGATCGTCACTACCCAGAAGCTGACACTAACTATTTTTTTAAATTAAATTTATTTATATTGGTGTTGGCTTATCCGATGGTAATTAGTGTCGGTTTAGTGTCGGAGGAGCTGACAGTATTTAGCGTCGGCTTTGGCTGACTCTTGTTTGTGTCGAACTAGGCCAACACTATGTAGTGTCGGGATGGCTGACGCTTGTTAATGTCTCTGTAGCTTAGATATTATTTTTTAATTTAATTTAACCTGTTCTGGTTTTTTATAAATAGCGTCGGCTTTATGTGAGCTAAGCTGATGCTAATTTTTTTTTCTACAAGAAATTGTCCATCTAGTGCATTGTTGGGCAATTGAGTAGAAACCTATTAATTAAAAAACTTGAAGTTCAGTGGAAAAGTCATTTGGACAAGAAACCAACAGCATTGTAATAAACACCATACACACAAAATTAGTTGATTGAATTACCATAGATACATTACATATAAGGAAATATGCAGTCATTTGCTTCTTCTTAGTACATTGTTTAAAGCTAAATCAGTGCCCAACAAAAATTAAGGCTACAACCCAACTACAATTTAAAACAAAAGTCTAAACTCCTATCATTGTGCCTCCAGCATGCCCAGCAATATGCAAGATTCATTGACCTGCAATAAAAATAAAAGTCATTGAGCTGCAATTGAAAGAAGAAATATTGCATGGTTGAAATATGGATTAACTGAATTTTTCTTCTGCAGTTCACATCATGCAAGGAAAATAAAGGTTCCAATCAATTAAATGTAATAGCATTTTATGTAGTCATGCACTAGCTAAGAAAAAGCTCCATTTGTAAGTGTGTGTGGTAAAAAAAAATACATCTTTTCATATCTCTATTTCCAGTTCCACATTATACTAACAATAGTTAATCACAGGGTAACATCCCTAATAACTTTTAGGTTTCATCATGGACAAATTGTCACAACAATCACAATACAAGTAAAATTAAATAGTGACACTTGACTTAATGATAATGCCAGACTCAACCTTTCAAACCAGGGAATAATGCACTACTGCCAGGCCATTTAAATAAATGTTTCAACCTGTTTTGCTGTCCACAGGGATAGAAAGTCTATCTAGCAATTGGATTTCACACATCCTAAAATTGCCTTGCACTCACTGTGGTAAGGACACTCATTCCTTATACAAAGAACATGTTTGAACAATCACATAAAGTTCACCCATTGTAAATGAACAACATAGTCATTAATCATTAATCAATAGGTTCTGTTTTCACTAATCATTAAGCATCAATGACAAGTTTTGAGAAAACCATGCATGAAAACACCTAAAAGGCTTAAAATGGCTTCCAAATAAGCTTATAATGTCAATTATTTTCATACATTTCTGGCATGACAGCTTGATAAGCAAGTTGTTCTATGTATCTTACTTTCTACATTTACTAGTTGCAAGTAAAAAGAAGATGCAAATGTAGCACTAAATGCAGCCAATTTGAAATGTGTTGGTTTTCCATAAATGGAGGTTGTAGATGACGATATATAATTTATAAACTCAGCATCATGTAAGAATATTAAGGAAACAACATTTCTATTATTATCATACAATTCTGTTCATGTGGACTTTTATATTAATGACACTTGATTACATTTCAAATAAACACCTTTTACTTTATAATAAAGCCATTACCTACACAATGTACGTTGATATTGCACCAAGTATCCTAAAGCATGCTGAAAAATAAAATATTGTAAGGAATTAAAGGCAAAGTAAGGAATGCAAACCTAAAAAATCTAATGACGTCAACGTTGACGAGCTGGGAGCCCACCTCATCTAGAGGGTGGTCATCCAAGTCCTCAACATAGTGAGGGTGAACTTGGCTCATACCAGTCAAAGCCACTCCAGACTGGCGGTCCAACACCATCCATAACTGCTCCTAAAGCAATCGCATCTCTTGCTCCAAATGTGCACACCTTTGATTCGCTTCATCTAAGCTGGTAGTCACTTGCGTCAGCTCGTTCAGTCGCTCGTTGGACCTCTTGGCGCAATACCTCAGTCTCAACAGACACATGAGTAGTAGTAGGAGTAAATACAAACTCTTGAGTAAGGTGAGATGCACCAGCTTGCCTCCAATAGCATCCTTCCAACACATTAGCTTGGTAGTCCCACTTACCTCCTGTTGCCCACTAGTGGAATCCTGAAGACCACTAGAACGAGCTTGACGCAAACGCTCATGGTACTCTGTTTGTTCAATTAATGAAAGCATATATTTAGAAATTGATGTTGTTAAAAATTCTAATTACATTGAAAATTAATTATCATCAACTTACATATGTGTCACAAGCACGGTCATTAACCCAAATGCCATCCTTGTTTGTGTGAGTGGCCACAAATAACTCGTTAGGATCCACGGGTTGACGAAGATCACGACTCTAAAAAACATGTATACAGTTATAAGAATTATACTTTACATTACATAACGAGATATAGGGGAATTTACACAACTAATGAACAATACTTACTAACCTAATTGCCACCTCATGATGAGCTGTACGGCCTGTAATGTGCACTGCTCCACCTCATGTAGAAGCTCGGTTAGTTTTATTTCGAGCTGAACTATCCTTGAACTCCTTGCCATCCAATAGGTTAGAAGGCCAGACCAAGCCGCCTCACCTATCCAATGAGGCTTGGTCCCTTTGAACCTTGCTTTAGATAGTATATCATGAAGGCTTTTTTTAATTCGTTGGTCATACACCTTCCTAATCTGCCACTCATGATGAGGTGCCCAAGTAATTCTTTGCTGCAAAAACAAACAAACCATTTTGTCAATTATATCATTGCATATTTAGTCAATATGTAAACATATAAGAATTAACATATTTAGTCACTATGAACTCCATCCACCATTTGTCCTTCACGTCCTCAAGAATAATGTCATAGCGATGGTAAGGACCCCTAAATTGTGATTTAATTGCATGGCCTATTGCTGCAATAGGCGAATCGTTATGGGTCCAACTGTAAAACATTTGAGTTCAATGTTAGAATTAATTTCATACATAAAATTAAATAAATAATGAAAATATTATAAACATGTAAACATAACGCTAAATTTGCATAAGGTCGTATGATGACCCTCCCAGCATCGTCACGTTGAATTGGCTCCTGATCAGGGACGTGATCATCTGCAATAGGGTCATCCATAGACTCATCACCCTCATCGATGTGAGGGTCCTCTGCCTGGATGTGTAAAGAACCTCCCTGAGGTGAAGGATCTATGCAGGGTTGTACTGCTGGAGTAGAAGTCGAGTAGATTGATAAAGTAGGAGTACGCTAGACTGATGGAGTATGAGTGGGCTGGACTGATGGAGTACAAGTAGGCTGAACTGGTGGAGGGCTAAAGCTAAACCTCTGCACTATTGGTGGCTTAGGGATAGTTTGGTTTGCTAGGGTAGGGGTATTTTGGACTGCTAGGGTAGGGGCAGGTTGGACTGCTGGGTTAGGTTGGACTTCTGGGGTAGGGGTAGGGGTACTTTAGACTACTTGGGTAGGGGCAGGTTGGACTACTTGGGCAAGTTGGACTTTTGGGGTAAGGGTAAGCTAGTAGACTAATGAAGAGGTAGACTGAATAACTATAGGGATAGGGGAGATATGTTGGGCTGGTGAAGGAGTAGAATGGACAACTAGAACCGGAGGGGTAAGCTCCAAGCTTCTCTGGCGGCACAATGCCTAAGCATGTGCAGCAATATGCCCAGGCATTATGCTAGTCCCTCGACCTCTGTACTTTTGGTTCCTCACAACGTTAGTTGTGCCTCGTGTCCTAGGCATCTGTATTGTACAAAAAATAACATAAACATATATCTTGTTCATGGCTAAGTTTTTAATGTTGTAAAATTAACATATCATAAAATAAATGAATTAAACATAACCTAAGTTAATTTTCATCATTATCACTATCCATTTCCTCTTGGTCATCGCTGTCTTCTTCCTCTTCCACCTGTAACCCTTTTATTGCAATACCCTATCTTCTTGCTCATCATCCCCACATTCAATTATTGTGCCCATAACTAAGCCTTATAGTTGTTCAATTGTTGCAATTGGTAAGACATTTGGCATTTCATTAGCTTGATACGACAATTCATCCTTTTGTTGTGATTGCCACACACCAACCACACAAGTTCTCACATGTTTCTGGATAAGGGACATAGTATACTTGTCTTGCTTTTTGTGCAAGGATGAATGGATCATAAGGATGATATCTCCAACTCATCTTGATTTCTACAATATTATATTGTGAATGGACCCCCATGCTTACATTTCTTGTTGGATCAAACCATTCACAATAGAAAAAAGGAATCTTATTATTCAAACCAAGATATTCCAATTCATAGATGTGGTGGATGATGCCATAAAAATCATCTTCTCCTCCTTCAATAACACCTTTTACATGGACCCCACAATTTGTGGTTTTTTTTACCATCACTCCAAGTCTTTGTATGAAACTTGTACCCATTAACAAAGTACTTGTTCCATGAGGTTACACACAAATTAGGTCCCCAAGCTAATGACTTTATGTTTGTTTCAATCACCTCATTCCTCTCATCATTAACCTATTTGACGATACACATAAGTTTAAATTCGTTATATTGATTAAATACATAAATGATAAATGATAACACTTACGTAGTTCCGAAACCATTCGAAAAAATGTCCATGGATTAGATTGGAAACTTCTACGTTGTTGATGGAGTGAACTTGTAAGAATAATCTTAAAAGAAGCACATAATTAGACGTATATGGATATAATAATTGCATTATGTACAATTAGATGAAAGTAAGTTATAGACACTTAATCAAGTATCGGTTTAACCTCATTGCAATTGATGAGGACGTGTACATGAGTAGATCTCTATTCTGCATCATTAAGCCATAGCTCTTTAGACATTCCACTAGGGTGTCCAGATTTATTCAAGACAAACAAAGTTGGTGGATGACCTCATGTCCACTTCGAGGATCATTTCTCAAACTTGTGGTTGACAATAAGATTGTGCTCTTGAAATAATGAGAACAAAAACATGTAACCTCACGGTGTAAATGGAATAAGCATATTAACCCTTCCACCCTCGCTAAATTACTCACTGCCCGCTTTGCATCTCCCATCATTCTGCACCCACAACAACCATTGTTAATTAATCCATATGAAACTTATTAATTAACAATAAAAGCCATTACCTTTCAAATGGATCATCCATCGATATTGAACAAGACCACCAAGTCTTGCTTCCATAGGCAGGTGAATAGGTAAGTGTTCCATTAAATCAAAGAAGCCCAATAGAAAAATTCTTTCCAACTTGCATATTATGATTGGTATATTTTGTTCTATTCTAATTAAATCATCCATCCTCAATGTGTTACAACAAAGATCTTTGAAGAATCGACTTAATTCAGCAATGGGATTCCATACACATTCTGGCAAGGAACGAAATACAATGAGGGGTAAACGCTCCATGAATAGATGACAATCATGACTCTTCATCCCATGCATAGTTCTCTTGTTTCATTTGCACACCTAGCTATGTTTGAGGTGTAACCATCTGGATTTTCAATTCTGTAATCCATCTACAAATTGATTTCACATCTTTTGATGCCAAAGTGTAGTTTACCTTAGGTTTTCCCAACTTCTCGTTAACCAATTGAATCAACTCCAAGTCCCCTTGTGCACAGAACATAGAAACATCCATTTTTACCTTTTCATTGTCTTTTGTTTTACCCTTAACATCCATCATAGTGTTGAACACATTATCAGAGAAATTATTCTCTATGTGCATGACATTAAGATTGTCTCTTAATAAGTTGTCTTTCCAATATGGAAGATCCCAAAATATACATCTTTTAGTCCAATTATGTCCATCTCCATACCCTGGCAAGATGTCTAGAGGACCATCTGTCACTTTTGGAAGCTTGCAAACAACATCCCATATTTGATCCCTTGTCAACACAAAAGGAGGACCATCCAACTCAACTCTATTCCTTTTAAATCTCTTTCTACTTTATCTAAATTCATAGTCTATTGGTAAGAACTGTCGATGATAGTCAAACCATGAATTTTTCCCACCATATTTCAATGTGAAAGCTTTTATGTCATTCATACAATGAGGACATGCTAATTTACCCTTTGTTCCCCATCCAGACAACATGCCATATGCCGAGAAATCATTTATTGTCCACATCAAACTAGCTCTCATGACAAAGGTTTGTTTCTTAGAGATATCATACATCGAAACACCATAATTCCACAACTATTTAAGGTCATCAATTAGAGGCTGCAAGTACACATCTATTTTCGCTTTCGGGTTAGCTAGACCATGTATAAGACAAGTGAGAAACATGTATGGTTTCGTCATGCACATTTCGAGGGGAAGGTTACAAGGTGTCACAATTATAGGCCAGCATGAGTATGGGGATGTTGAAGCTTGAATGTAAGGTATGAACCCATCTGAACATAGCCCTAATCTCACATTTCGTGGCTCACTTATAAAGTTTGGATAAACACGATCAAAGTGCTTCCACACTTCTCCATCAGATGGACATCGTAGGACACTAGAATTGTTTTTGTTCTCATCATACCATCTCAATTGAGTCGCAAATTCCATTGATGCATATAGTCTCTGTAACCTTGGAATGGTTGGAAAATAAAACATTCTCTTCACCGGAACATTTTTGTATCTTCCCATCCCGACCTTAGGAGGAAAATACCTTGGAAGATGACAATATTTGCATTCAGTTAAATTGCTATCATCCTTGTAATACAACATGCACCCATCTGGACAACAATCAATCTTTTCAGCCTTCAATTTTTACTTCATAGTAATTCTTCAGTTTACAATTATTTTTTGGAGCTACAACAATTAACATTTGTATAAAATAATCTAAACATTTTTCAATTACATGCTAGTTGGTTCTAATTGCCAAAAGCCTAACAGCTATTGATAATTTTCATTCAGTTGCCCTTTCATATATGGGTTGGTTCGCAAAGGCTAACATATCATAAAATGTTTAGGCTTCTGGATTAGGCAACCCTTTCTCATGCAAAGTGTAACAACCCTTTATTGCTACAGTACTACATACATCCTCATACTCTATTAAGATATTTAGTCATTTATTTTAAATATCATCTCATCACCGTTCTATATGTAAAACATACATATATGATATAAAACAATGCAACATATAAGTCAGTTTATATACAATTCCACTTGAGATACATAATCAAAATTCCCTACAGTTGGTCAATTATATAACATATACATCAAATCCAAAAAGAAACGAAAAAAGCTTCCAGAAAAGCTCCACCCAAAAAGGGCCTCTAAAAGTCTCTATCTGAGACCTCCTCCATCAGCTTCAAGAAGCTGGATCTGCAAACGCTTCTCCCTCTACTCCTGCACCAAACGACGTGATCATCACAGTCATAGTACCATACAACAACAACAACAACAACCATAGCAACCATACCAAAACAAAACAATAAGGCAAGGGTAAGCTTACATAATAAAACCAATGTATGATATGAAATCCAACATAACCAAATCATCAATCACACCGATATGGAAATTGTATTCGTCTAGAAATGAGTTTACATACATTACAACATAGCACACACACATAACGCACCATGTTTTCAACCTCTACATGTCCATGTATGAGTGACATGACTCTCGAGAGATTTTCTACATTTCGGGTGATTAGCCAGGTCTTACCCCCTACCATGGCCTTCTAAGCACCATTCAAGAATTGCCAAAACTCTAATCAGTTAGATAAGCTTATAGTTGTCAGCATAAATGTATGTGGGTAGTGGTATATTACGGCACAAGGCCTACACTGCCTTGGCTCCTTGCGGGATTACCTATCCACTCATCCCCTAGGCCCAACTTTCAAACCCCACTTCTTATCCAGGCATTAGGTTGGAGGCCCATTTGAGTACCAACGCTGGTCATCATCCACCTTACATGCCTACTCGCACACAGCTTGAGGCCCACACAACCTCAGCCAACAACATATGCATGCAAATGAATGTATCGCCACAGCAATCAACTCAACCACAACCATTCATCAATATCCATATATATATATCACACCATCACACCACAATGGCTTGAAGGCCACACAACCTCAGCCAACAACATATGCATGTATCACCATAACAATCAACATGTATGTATCAACATATCACCATGTGGCCTACTCAGCACCACTTGTGGTCCAACAATCACCATCAACCCCAAATCAACCCCATGCACACCCAATTCGGCCTCTTGCATGGTCAACTGGTAAGACATCTCATTATCATAACACTCTACAACTAGTGGAGGTTCCTACTTAGGCAACCTTCCACCTAACTACCACTTTCTTACAAATTCTCACACAATAAAACAGAATTACACGCTCGCTCAACGATCCATATGCTCGCTCTGCGAGTACCTTTCATACAGAGAGCACACTCTCCCTTTCAAAGGTTCTCGCTCAGTGAGTATAAGTCTCGCTTAGCGAACTCAATTCCAAAGAGCAATCAAGTCTCAGGTAGAATTCTTGCTCAGCGAACATATGTTTCACTCAGCGAGACACTTACAACTTATCAATCAAATCTCCAACAATAATAATAAAGAAAAACCCAAAACTAGTTTAGAAAGGCATTTGAACATCCAATTATCTTAAAATATACATTTAACATCCATAGGAGTCAATAAAGTCATCAACAACCAACAAAAATAATAAAAAAGTAAAGAGAATTCTGTTTTTCTCTTGCTGAGCAAATATTTCCATCACTGAGCGAATGACAGACTTTCAGCGATTGAAAAATTCGTTGCCGAGCGAACATTTTTGTCACTGAGCGAGCTATCTATCGCTGGGTGTGATTTGCGATCGTTTTCTTTGCAAATCAATCACCAACACCCATTTTAAACCAAATCAATCAACAACAAGCATCACAAAACAATTTTAACTATTTATAATACCTTTCTAACCAATTATATAACAAATTTATCCATAAATCATCCACAAATCTCAAAATCCCCTTTTAAAACCCATTTTGATATCAAAACCCATATACACAAAATATTCACAGAAATCAACCAATTCCAAAGTATTAAATTAACATATCAACAACCACAAATACAAAATCAACCAAAAGTAAGCTTCCCTTATCTCTAAAAGTCTTCGAATTTGAATTTAGGTTCTTTTAGGATTCGATGTCTTGAGCCAAATCTTCCACAGATTTGTTCCTTTTCTCACCACAAGCATTAAACTAAGCTTACAACTCCTTTACACCCTCACCAACTCAAGAAATCTTAGAGAGAGATAGAGAGAGAATGAAGAGATGAGAGAGAAAGAGAATGAGGAACTCTCTCCCCGTCTCCTCCTTTTATACTCGGCCTCTCGAAGCTCTCACACAGACTTTTGGCCAATTGAGGCCAAAATCTTACCAAACCACTCTCCATAACCCCTAACTGGTCTAACTCAACTATTTTTTCTCAAAAGCCCAAAATTACACTCACAACACACCCACATTAGCTCAAGCACATATATCAAGTTTCCTAAATTCAAACCAGTATTTCAAACAAATAACACACCACTGTCATTACATACTATATACTCTACATAACAACAATTCATTTATTTCTTTTAATAAACTAGATTACATATCTAATTTCCACTTTTTAGTTATTAAAACACTTAATCATGCATTAGGAAAAATAAAATGTTACACAGAGTCTCATTCCTTATGTTGGTATTAACATGTGGTAAATCAACTATTTGCACGTATACGTAATATACCATCTACGTCACTGATCCAAACTGATCTTTATAATCCATATATCCAGAGTTATTGGATGCATAACATAAGTTCTCGACAGTTGGTCCTTCTTCTCCATGTTCAATCTACACCCAATAGTTTGGTTTAAACCCATTTTGTAGTAAATGGGCCCTCACCACTGGTGGTTTCAAAATCTTCTCGCAATTACAGTTCACACAAGGACACTTAATCCCCCATCTGACAAAGAGCAAGTTTGCTCCATTGTCTTGCAAACGAACTCATTGACTCTATTTATAAACTCACATCTTAGTCTCCTTGAAGGATCGAGCATATTATACATCCAATTACGATCCATGTTTCTACATTTCATTCTTCAAATTGTTAGCCACCATATCACACATTGTATGAGTACTTAACATGAAATGAGGTTCTTTTCACGGCTAATGCCATTAATGAATATGTTATTGGTCAACTCAAGAAAATTAAGTGCAAGAAATAAGACCTTCGACCAAGGAAGGTCTTAAACTTGATAAGAGTGAAGACTTTTAAATAATGCAAAATTATGGTACTGTTACTGCATAACAATACAACAAGACTAATTACTATGCTTTTTTATATTTATATATAGCTCCCTTAGATCACAATTAAGGTAATAAAAAAGGCAATGCCAATATAATAAGTAATAATGGATATAAAAAAGGCCCATATAATGTATACAATCATGGGATAATCATATGAGACTTAAATCACCACAAAAAAACTCATCATTAACACGGGGTTGTTGCTTTTTTCCATCATCCATTTCATGTACATTCATATAGCAACCAATAGAAACTTAAATCATGACATAAAGCTCATCTAAACTATAATTAATCATCATTTAATATCATATGACATAACCTTCAATTCTTGACATAAACATAGTTCATAAAACATAACCACAATAGAAAATGTACCTTGAGAGGGAAAGGTGATAAACCTGCCCAAATGGAAGAACTATGGTTGTAACCACTAGATCAAAATGAATTAAGGAAGGATGAAAGTTAGTCACTCAAGCTAAAACACAAGAGATACTATTACAAAATAAAAGCTTATTAATCATGATAAAGCAAATTTAGTAAGTGTTCTAGACCATAGTCATTCAAAGGAATTTCAATTCACAAGTCAACATTCAAACATTACTATTATTTTGCTTAGTATCCTTCTCCAACAACAAAATAATAAAAGGTCTATATGTTTCATACACATTATTCTCAACAGTGGTAGTTTCACAACATTAAGGAAATGATAATGACAATATTAAATAAAGAAATAAACTCTAATTAACTCTGACTTAGTTAGAGAACACAACAGTTAGGAAAAGGCATACTAAACTACTGTTATACATAGTTGAAATAAAAGGATTGAATTTTGTTTTTGTATTGCCTTTTCATGATTTCATTCATTGGTGTTTACTTAAAAGGGAACTATGGTAACAAAGGGGTGGTTTTGTCAAATTCAGATCAAGGACATGGTAATGCACATTGCTCAAGTTTGCATGCTACATGCTTCGTATGCCTAAATTTTAGTCTTAGCCATGTGTTTTACTACATAAAACCTCATTCTAACTTAACTATTTTGGTGTAACAGTTTTCAACCTTCCTGCATCATGTTTAGGTTCTGTTTTGACTAACCATTAAGCACCAATTATAGGTTTTGGAATTATGGATGCATGACAGTACCTAATATGCTTCAAATAGCTTCTAAATCAACTTCTTATGCATCAATTTAATTCTGCACAATTATGCAAAATCGTAGACTTTACAAGTGTGTGAACTTATGTCTATTTGTACAAAGCAAATATAAAAGTCATGCCTACAACCAAACCACAATCAATTAGACATAAGCAACAATGAAGTTGCATAAGGGAAGAACAACAGACCCAAGAAATGAGACACATTTGCAAAAGGCCAAAATAGATATGTTGTTTCAACGAAAATGCTTTAGCTCAATAATCTCTTCCCCTACTAGGTAAGGATGTTGTTTCTTTTAAAGTAAAAACTAAACTACTCTTGTAGCAATTTAGTTTTTTTAAACTTGAACCAAAAAGAAGTCCAATTCAATTTTTATTAAAAATAACTTAGTTTTTTAAATTCAATTCAATTCAGTTCGAGCATAGTGCAATTTGTTTTAGTTATTTTTGCCCACCCTTAGATATCATGTGATAACAGGATTCATATGATAAGAAATGAAGGTAAGGAAAAGTCCTTATCAGATGAGGATTCAAATTTTAGTTTATCAAAGGAGGATGGCTTCCATTTAAGTGTCGAAATCTGCCACAGTATTTGGTTGTTTATGGCAAGTAAGAAGAGATGCAATTTCAACAACAAATGATAATTGGAAGTAAAAAAAGTCAAAAAAAAAAATTCAAGAAACTTCATGTTCTAAATCTTGTTAAACTAAATAGCTTATTCATGAATTTGATTTCGAACATGATGAAAGTATGCTTACAATCAAGATTTTGACAGGCTAAAAAATGTAGGGGTCAGATCCAATTTTCAATTAATGGTTGGTGCAGAGTTTAAGAATGTCTCAAGTAAGAGAGGCTTCTAAAGATTTTGAGCTAGGTAATAAGGTACATAGAATAGATGCTACTCCAATAACCTTTTATGCATAGAACAATAACCTTTTATGCATAGAACAATAAGGCAAAATAGAAATAATAATGAGAACTTATTCATATTAATCATTCATATTAATTGTATCTTGGGATCTAATGCATAAGCTATTTGGAAAAATTGAATACTGACCCTATTCATATTAGATAGACCTCTGTCTGAAATTGAATTCATATTACTAATGCATAAGCTGTCTGTATATGAGCTCTGAAACTGATATCAGGTGATATTGGTTTAGAGATAGTGCAAGAAAAAAGAATTATAGTAGAAAAAGAAGAAACACTACAGAAACTTCAAAGGTCCTGCTTCCTCCTATAGTCCTAGTCCAAATGTCCAAAACCTTAAGCATTTATTTCCTGAGCTACCTTTTATAATCCCCACACTACAGAAACACACTGCACAACACTATAGAAATCATTGTCTCCCTCCCACTACCTTTTATAATCCCCTTCATATTAAATCCTTCTCTCACCTATTCTATTTTATTTTTGAACAACCCTAATCCTATTATGGCAACAAACCTGAGCTAGAATCCAACCCAATATCTACATCCCAATAACCATTCCTTCTTTTCCCACCCAATTCCTTCTTTACAATCAATGTTATCTCAGTAAAAGGAAAACAAACCAACCACATATTAGAGAAAGAAAGGCGTGAAAGAGAAAGAAAAGGTAGTAACATTGTTTTGCAAGTAAAAGATTTCAATTTTTTGTTAACCCACCAATTCCTTTGATGATCTTCAAGATTTTTGACTTCTTGTTGGCAAACAAAATTCTCAACAGTTTTTTTTCCTTAGATTGGTCCCTGGATTACAAAACAGCATATAGCTCAAACAAGGAAAACGAAAGAACTAGTGATAAAATGGAAGAAATGTGACAAGAATCAATGGCCACTAGTTCTATGAAAGGAAAAAATGTGTTTAGGATAGGAAAACTCACACACAGAGAAAGAAGATTTATAATTAGTAATTAGTTAGTAACCTTAAACCTAATTAAGAGGATTACAAAAAGTTTAAACATTAAAACACTATTGAAGTGAAACAATTGAGTTAAATTCTCAAGCAAACAGAAACTTCTAAACTTGTTTCATCTAAGATAATCACATTCTAATATGTGTACCAACTGCTGCAATGCAAAATTAAAGATATAGGTCCCAAATACAGAAATCAAAATACTAATGTGGTGTTTGATTAGTGGAGGGCATTGCTGCAATTATCCACACATTTACAAGTTAAATAAATTGTAACAAAGGCAACCAAACCTTATTCCACAAGGCGCGGTTGACTACACAAATCAAGCAAAACCACTAGCCTATGTCAAAACCCAAATTTTCAACATATGTAATGCATTGTTGCCAATCTTTACATAGCCAATCCCAATTACAAATAAAAAAGGGTTGCATTAGGCACTGGGCAGCCAACTTAGAACTTTGCCAAATATTTATGACAAGCTAGATACATTATCTTTCAATTTTTACTAGCCCTAAGTTTCTACTTTTACCTCATACTTTCAATAGCTAAAACATCTTTACCTTGCTAACAAATAAGGGGTTATCTAAAACAACTTTAAAAAAAAAAAAATTACCCACAAATAGTTATAGTATAACCACAATGATACATTGATACTACATAACAATAACCAAAAATGCACATGTCAATCATAAACACGATAACAGAATTTTCAATTAGGTGAATGAATTGAAGAAATAATCAATTACATGATCACAGTATAGTGAATACCTTAGACCCTTCCCAGTTCCCAGAATTATAGTTGCTTGAAATAAATAAATAAATAGAAGAAAAAAGGTACCAATCCAAGTATCTAACAAATATCAAAAAACAAAAAAAAGAAGAGAAAAGAGAAAGCTTTTCAGGTATCCAAATTTCACACCCTAATATACCTGAAATTGGAACAACACAAATCGAAGGGGCAAACACTCGTGTAAAATAAATAATTAAAAAAAATGAACCTCACTTAAAGCTTAAAGGGGGAATGAGCGACATAGGGTTTGACCACAACATGCTGACTGAGTGAGAAAAGGGGAATGAGCCGAATGAGTGAGGGGAGAAGCACATCGCATCTGTTGAATGAGTGTGAGAAAGGGGAAGCTTAGTGTTTACGCTTTGGTTTGAGAATGAGTCAAAGAGAGGGGCAGCTTTATTAGGGGCAGCTCGATCAACGTTTAGATTTAGGTTTCAAAATAAGTGTAAGAGAGGGGAAAGTCAGAATGAGTGTGAGAGAGGGGGGAAGCCAGTGTTTAGGTTCAGTTTTAGAATTTGGCCCGCGTGAAATTTTATAAAACTTAGTGTCAGCTAGCCGACACTAAAGTTACATAATATTATTAAAGAAAAAGCTACCTAGCGTCAGCTAAACCGACACTTATAATTAATCAATATTTTAAACAAAAATTAAATTAATTGTTGTGTCGGCTAGACCGACACAAGTGTAAATAATTTTACAGTAAATATATAATTATGGAAATAACTCATTTAATGTCGGTTGTGAGATGGTTTGGCCAACGCAAATATCGTCGACTAATGGCCTACATTATGTGGCCAACACTAATTTGCCATATTCTTGTAGTGTTAGTTATCTAATCTGTCATCATTTAGTGCTGTTAATTTATGTAATACTAATTTCGTTCTATTAGTTAAAAAAAAAAAAAAAGCTATCAATTGTTTTTTTTAATTTTAAAGAGCTTAAGTCCTAGAATTAGATATTATAAATTTCTACTATTTATATTTATGATAGATTAATTAGATAATTATATTTCCTTCTATACGCACGAGCTACATGTCCATATAATTATAGGATAAAATTTCAATTGATTGGAATATACAAACTTAATAAACGTATATCGCTTAAATTCTAAATTTTGAGAAATAGATATTTTTGTTTTTTCTATATATATATGGGTCAGGATCCGTTAACACTAAGTGTCAAAGTTAGTCAAATTACACCTTCAATAACTTTTTGTAGAATGCAAATTTAACCAATCCAACCGTTTAATTATGTGATATTATCTTTATGATCATGTATATCAAATTTCACATAATTTAGACTTTTCTAGATATGTCATCTAACATTGAATATTTATATATATTTTAATTTTATATTATACGTTAAAATAAAGTGATGTGATAAATTACTAAATAATTTTGGAATTGCGTGAAATTTTGTATACTTAATCTAATTAATAAGAACATCAAATTCAACGGTTAGATTGATTAAATTTGCATTCTACAAAAAGTTATTGAAGGTATAATTTGACTAACTTTGACACTTAGTGTCAACGGATCCTGACCCTATATATATATATATATATATTTAACAAGGTTAAGAATCAGGTTGTTATTTATGTGGTACCTATTTTTATTATACTTTTAATGTTTTAATTTTTTTTTAACCCAAACTAAAAAGAGATCATTAATTTATAAAGGGTGGTTGTAATTAAATAACTTCTGTTAACTCTAACTTAGTTGCGTCAAACATCTCAAAATTCTTTTATGATTGATATTTGCACTAATAAAATTAATCAAGTTAAATAAAATGTTATTAGCATTATTTCTCCTTACATGTTACTCGTATTTCTAACTCTTCAGACTTTACAGAATAAAAATCAAGATGGACATATGTATACATGCAAGTACAAATTGTGAATGTTCAAAAAGATGTATTTCTCTTATGATTGTGCCATATAAGGAAAAATTGAATGAGCATGTACATAATATAACAATTAATAAAGAGTTTAGAGCAACGTTTCACCAAATGGTGAATAAGAGTACGTAAGTGAGGTTTATATTAACCTTGAGGTTAAAAGACTTTAGGATGTATAAGTGACCAATGGGTAGCTTTCTTGTGTCATACTGACCTAGCAAAATTCCTTTATTCCAACTAGTCAATACACAACTGAAGATTGGTTGATTGAGGAATTTGGGTATGATTATTTATATGCACACTCTTGATTATATATTTTGATAACTATTAGATACCTAGTGTTCCTCCCTAATCGCTCCTTTAAAAGAAAAATATCGATCTCTCCAAGGAGTAGAATTTTGTTGGGCCCCATGAATTCTCAACCATGTAGAAATTTCTTATCATAGGATTATATTAATAACATTCATCATTTAATTGTATGTGTTTGTATGGTTATATTTCTGTTTTAATTGTCCTATATGATACTTGTCCTCACCCCTTCATATTTCTTTTGTTTTTGAATAAATTTTATCGTGAAATAAAATAGATGGATGGAGCATTTGTGCCCAAACCTTTTACTACTATAATAGAAGCTATTTTTCCCGAGACTAGTAGGGCTCTAGAAGCTGTAAATAACATAGTGACCTTCAAAGGGCAAGGATCATCGACCGTAGCATTCTCCCCACAACATGACCCCTTTATTCTTGATGGACTAGTGGTCGTCACTTTTTCCATTCCTACCTTAGCTCTTTTCTTTCCACCACCCTAGTGCATCAAGAAAGAATAGCCTGTAATAAGAAAATTTTGTATATAAATACAACACTTTTCCTTTTAGCTATGTAGTGTTTCTGAGTTAATGGAGTAGTTTTGGACTAGATATAGTTGTACTTGAAACTCCAAAAATAATATATGATCTAGTTTCCTTTAATTATGTTTTCTAGCATTATTATTCCTTTAATTACTATTCTTTTCTCCTTGTAAGAAATTTTACTTATCTATTCATTTACTTTAGAAGAATAAAGTTAAAGGATAAAATAAAATTATGTAAGTAAATTTATGCCTTACAAAAGTAATAACAACTATAATTCTTTAAGTCAAAATAACAAATAAAATTTATGAAATATGTTAATAATATTAAAAAGGGGCCCTACATTGTCTATGGTACAAATCGCTCATTAGCTCAACGCATTGACAAAACGATATATAAAATTAGAGCTAGCAAAATAGGTCGTTCGGCCCGACCTAGCCCAGTTTGGTGGGCCAAGCGTGGAAAACGGTCCAGCCTAAATTCATTATCGTTTGTTTTTTTTTTTTTTCCTGGCTTGGCAGGCTAGGAAAAACCTTGCTCATTGAGCTAATGAGTGAAATACCCACTCATTGAGTCAATTAGCAATGGGCTAGGCTAGTCTGGCCATAAAAATTCTAGCCTAAAAAAATTAGGCCAAGTTGGCTCGAAACTATGGCCTACTGAGCCGGGCCCATAAAAAATAAGCCCAAAAGGTACCTAGCTTATTTGGCCTAATGTTATATTTTTTTAATTTTTTTTCTATGTAAAATATATATAAATTCATGAAAAAAAAACTATAAGCCAATTTGACCTTGCCCGTCAGGCCAAAAAAACACAAACCATAATGAGTTCAAGTTGAGCCGCTTGGATCGCCAAGCCTGGTCAGGTCGAATGACCCTTTTTGCCAACTCTAATTCCATATACCATTTTTGTTAGTGTCTTGAGCCCATGAGTGATTTGTATTCTAGATAACAGTTAGAAAAGTCGACCTTACAATCTCAAAAGGCTAATATTGAGAGAAACACCATGTTATAGAAATAAGAGGAAAAAAAAACAATTACTTCTAGATTATCAAGGAGAAAAACAAACTGTTAATTTATCTTCTTGAGACTCGAGTATGATCTCATTTATGAAGTGGGGTTTATAAACAACATTGTGTCTCTTGAAGTAACGGTTATAATAAAGTCTAAGAAATCAAATGGAATAACTAACATTATTTGTCAGTCAAGTCTATTAACAATGTGAAGTTCCATTGTAATTATCTCATCTATATCCAATTTCTTCTTGCTTTGGGAGATCTGTGCAACAATCAGAGCATTAAATTGATGTGATTTTAATTTCTAAGTGTAAAGTGTCAAGCACAGAGGTTTACCACACACTTTTTGTTAAGACAAAAGAAGAATTTATGACATTTGCTTTGTTTTGATAATAACAAACAGTCTTATGCTTAATCGTCTGATCACACAGTTCTACGTTTCTCAGTATAGTCTGCTTATGCATTTTCTCTAAAATAAAAACATTGTGCCAACTAACTTCTTCAGACGATATATATGTTGAACTTTGTGTTTTTTCAGAGAACTTTGTTACTCAAGAATCCTTTTACTTTTAGAAATGCGTACTCTCTCTCAAAAAAGAAGACGTCTCCGTACCTATCTCTAAAAAGGTTTAGCTTTTCGCTTAAAAGAAGAAATTTGTATACAGATGTTAGTACGAAAAGCAAATATGTCCACTAGAACAAGATTGAGTACGAGAAAGGCTAGATAAACAAATTGTTTTATCTTATCAGAGCGACCGGTTGGTGAAAAGCATTAAATGCAGCATTTAATGCTCCAATGACTATTTTCTTCTTTTTGCAACGCCAGACGAAGGGTGTCTCCAAAAGCAAAAGCCTATAAATAGAAGATAATATCATTATCACCTTGATAGAACTCTTGGCAAACCTCTTATCTTTTAATCAATAATCTTGAACAAATTTTCTCTTATAACACTTTCTTGAACTTCATTGTATATTAGTCTGATAAGACACTAGCTTAGTGTGACAACTTACTCTCAACCATTTTTCTGTGAAGTTGGTGGAAACCTGAAAAGGCTTTATATCAAAGAATACTTTGGTATTTTCTTGGAGAGGCAATTGAAAGACTGCTTGGGTTAAGCCTGAAGAGGCTTAGATAAAAGAATACTTGTAACTTTGTTTAAGTTATAGTAGGATTTGGTAGTATACCAAGAATTAAACGTAGTCTCTAAGGTGAGACGAACTAGTATAAAACTCTATGCTTTTTTCGTTTATTGCTTATCTTTGTTTTCAAAAATATCTTTCAAAATATTTATCCTTCAATTGAAAATATATCTTTGGAAAGGTTTTGCGAAAAAATTTCAATAACATAATTCAACCCCCCTTCTTGTGTTATTCTTGTGTTTTACAATTTAGTATCAAAGCTTAGCCTCTAAGGGTTGAGCACCTTAACAAGTGATAGAGGAGAAGATCCATATGGCAAGCCTTGAAGGACAGTTCATCTCTAAAGGAGCCTCCTTGTCAATGCCTCCAGCCTTCAATAGAGAAGATTATGCCTATTAGAGAGATAGAATGGAGATGTACATCAAGTCCACTCACTACAGTATCTAGAGAATCATCACTCATGGAGATCTTATTGTGACAAAGCTTGAAAGCGAATACAACCAAGACGACTTTAACATGCTCCAACAGAATGCAAAAGTAAGGTATATTATAACGTGTGCTTTATCTAAAACTGAATATAACAAATTTTGCAGTTATAAATCAGCAAAGGAGATGTGGGATGCTATTCGCATAACACATGAGGATACTGAGGATGTTTGTTTAAGAAGAGCAACAACTCTTCAAAGACATTATAAGATGTTCACCATGAAGGAAACAGGAACCTTTGATGAGATGTTTGGAAGATTTCAAACAATTCTCAATGGCCTACAAAGTCTTGGTGTTGAGTTTACTAAAGCTCAAAACAATCTCAAGATTTTGGATAGCCTTCTAAAGGTATGGGAACCCAAACCTAGAGCTATAGCTGAAGCTAGAAACATAAAGACTCTAACTCTTGATGAGTTATTGGGAGCTCTAAGAGTTCATGAAGTCCATCTCTTTAAAAGAGATAAAATCAAAAGTAATGACTCTATAGCTCTAAAGATTGGTGAAACTAGTCGAAGAGCAGAAGAAAAGACAAAGATGAAAACCAAGGACAAAGCCTTGAAGGTTCAGTCTAATGAATTAGAGTGATAAGAGGAAAGCTCAAACTTTTCTACAAACGATGACATCTCTCTCTTGACTAAAAAAATCAAAAAGATGCTTAAGAAAAAAGGAAGATTCAAGCATTTGTCCTGAAGAAAAGACAACAGATTCAAGAAGCCACCTCAAGTACAAAGAAATGAAATTATACACTTTGAGTGCAAGAAATCTAGACAAATGAAGGCTGAGTGTCCCAAGTTAAAAAGGGGGTGGAACACAAAAAAAGGAACAAGAAAAGGAATCTTCTAACAACCTGGGAAGATTTGGATAGCAGCAGTAGCAGCGCAAACAAAGAAAAGGCCAACATTTGTCTTATGGCAAATACTGAAGGAGTAATACCTAAGGTAAAATCTATCCTTAAGACTAATTCATATTTGTCTGATAGTTATGAATCTGAGTTTGATGATGAAAAAGGAAGTCCTATGATACTTTTCTTGCAAATTCTCACATGATCTCCCTTGAGTATAAGAAATACAAAGAAAAATACAAAGAAGCTATGTTAGAAAATGAAATACTCAAAAAAGATATGAAGAATATGCGAAAAAGTCAAGCCACGGATCTTGAAAAGACTACACTTTTATTTGAGGTCGACAGACTAAAGAAGGAGGTCATTAGTCTAAAACAAGATCAAGCTAAATTTGTGGATGGGTCTTCAAAACTACAATTAATTTTGAAACATAGAAGACCTCCATCTGACAAATCTGGCATAGGTTTTGAAGGAGACAAAGATTTTAAACCATCGTCTTCTAAATCTTATTTAACCTCTTACAACTTTTGTGAAAAATATGGACACGCATTCCAAAGGTGTTAACACAAAAGAAAACAAAGGTCAAATAAGACCGTTGGGACTAACATAAAAGGACCCAAGAGTATTTGGATACCAAAATCTCAAATCATTCTTGTTGTAGATATCCTTAATATGAAAAATGAGGGATTCATATTGGTACCTGGACAGTGGGTGCTCAACTCACATGATGGGAGAAAGGTCGAGGAAATGAAAAAGGAAAAATCATTGGTATAGGTAAAATGGGTAAACCACTTCTTCCTTCTATAGATAGTGTGTTATGTGTTAAAGGTCTAAAGTACAACCTACGTAGCAAAAGTCAATTTTATGATAGTGGGTTCATCATCTCCTTCAACAATGAATCTTGCATAGTTAGATGAAATGACAAATCTGTTCTTTTTACTGCTAAGAAGCATAACAATCTTTATAAGATTGAGCTAGAGGATTTAGACAAACAAAATGTCACATGTTTGATGACCAAAGAAGATGAAAGATGGATTTAGCATAAAAAGCTTGGCCACATCAATTTGAAACATATTTCAAAGTTATATAAAAAGGGTTTAATGAAAGGATTGCCCAAGATTTCTTGGAAAACTCATCTTTTTTGTAAAGCATGTCAAAAAAGGAAACAAATTAAAACCTCTTTTAAATCTAAAAATGTTGTTTCCACTTCTAGACCTTTAGAATTATTACATATGGATTTGTTTGGTCCCACAAAGACTCTTAGTCTTGGCGGCAAAAAGTATGGATTTGTTATTATAGATGACTATTCTAGATATACATGGGTTTACTTCCTAACTCACAAACACGAGTCTTTTAATGTGTTTGAAATATTCTGTAACCGTGTTCAAAATGGAAAAGGTTTTTGTAGATATGTAATTAGAAGTGACCATGGAATTGAATTTGAAATGTTGAGTTCAAGTTCTTTTGTGAAAAGAATGGTATCTTCCACAACTTCTCTTCACTTAAAACACCTCAATAAAATGGGGTAGTTGAAAGAAAAAACAGAACTTTTCAAGAGATGTATAGAACTATACTTTGTGAAATTCAATTCCTAAGTACTTCTGGGAAGAAGCTATAAATACAAGATATTGTGTTCAAAACATAATATTGACCAGACTATTAATAAATAAGACTCCTTATGAATTATGGAGAGGTAGAAGACCTAACATCTCATACTTTCATCCTTTTGGATGTGAGTGTTATATTCTCAACACTAGAGATCAATTAGGAAAATTTGACTCTAAGGTTGATAAAAGTATTTTTCTAGGTTATTCTGATACATCAAAAGCTTATAGAGTGTTTAACTTTAGAACTTTTGTTGTTGAAGAATCTATTCATGTTAAATTCAATGATACACTAACCCTTGATAAGAGACTATCAGATCTTGAAGATGATCTTGCAAATTTGTAGATAGGATCATTTGACCTCATAAGACTAGACAAAGCCAAGCTGTTAGAAGATACTCCACAACAACAATAGACTAATGATCAGACGAAACAAACTCACATAGACTAGAAATTTGTTACATACCATCCACAAGATCAAATCATTAGAGAACAAACAAAAGGAGTCAAGACAAGGTCATCGATTAGAAATCAAGCATCATGTGCTCTTGTTTCAAAAATTAAGCCAAAAACTATAGATGAAGCACTCACAGACGATGACTAGATTATAGCCATGAAAGAAGAATTACATCAATTTACAAGAAATGACATATGGACTCTTGTTCCACATCCGAAACATAAAGGTATCATTGGAACAAGATGGGTGTTTCGTAATAAGCTTAATGAAAATGGAAAGGTAATAAGAAACAAAGAAAGGTTAGTAGCACAAGGATACAATCAATAAGAAGGTATTGATTTTACTGAAACTTTTGCTAATGTGGCTAGATTAGAAGTTATTAGAATTATGCTTGCCTTTGCTGCTCATAAAAACATTAAGCTTTTTCAACTGGATGTCAGCTCATAAAAACATTAAGCCTTTTCAAATGAATATCAAAAGTGCTTTTTTAAATGGATTTATTGAGGAAAAAGTCTATGTTAGACAACCTCCCGGTTTTGAAGATCTAATCCTTACAAATCATGTATTTAAACTTAAAAAGTGCTTGGTATGATAGACTAAGCAGTTTTCTAATTACTAATGGTTTTATGAAAGACAAAGTTGACACAACACTTTTAGAAAAGAATCTAATAAAGATTTCATTATAGTTCAAATATATGTAGATAATATAATTTTTGGAGCTACTAATGAATCTTTGTGCGAGGATTTCTTTGACTTGATGCTAAGCGAGTCTAAAATGAGCATGATGGGCGAGTTAAAGATCTTTCTTGGTCTGCAAGATAAACAAAAGAAAGAAGGCTTATATATTCATTAACAAAAATATACCATGGAACTACTCAAAAAGTATAAGATGAATGAATCAAAGCCTATGAGTACACCTATGCATCCGTCTGTTGCCATGACAAAGGATGAATTAGGTAAACTTATAGACCAGACTGTCTACAGAAGTATGATTAGCTCACTTCTCTATTTAATTGCTAGTAAACTAGATATATTGCATAGCGGCTCTTTATGTGCTAGATTTCAGTTTGATCCTAGAGAATCACACTTAAAAGTTGTTAAAAAGATCTTTAGCTATCTAGATTTTGGGCTTTTGAGGGAAAACAATTGAGTTAGACCAGTTAGGGGTTATGAGGAGTGGTTTGATGAGATATGATCCTCAGATAGCCTAAAGTCCATGTGAGAGTTCTGGGGAGGTCGAGGTATATAAGTAGGGGAAGGGGGTTTTCTTTTTCATTTTCCCTTTTTCTTTCTCTTTCTACTCTCATTTTCTCTCTACATCTCTCTAAGATTTCTTGAGTTTGGGAAGTCGTAAGGTGAGTTGTGACTTTAGTTTAGCAATTGTGACGAGAAAAGGAGCGGTTCTTGGAAGATTTGGCTCAAGATAGTAAATTCTCAAGGAAGCTAAAAATTCAAATTTGGAGACTTTTAGAGGTAAGGGAAGCTTACTCTTGGTTGATTTTGTATTTGTGGATGCTAATATATTCATTTAATGCTTTGAAACTGGTTGATTTTTGTGAAAATCTTGTGTATGTTGATTTTGATACAAAAATGGGTTTTTGAAAGGGGATTTGAGATTTGTAGATGATTGGTGGATTAAATTGTTATCAAATCGGTTAAAAAGGTATTAGAAGTGATTAAGATTATTTTGTGATGCTTGTTGTTGATTGATTTGGTCTAAAATGGATGTTGGCATTGGATTTGCGAAGAAAACAAGCAAAAATCGCACCCAACAATTTATAGCTTGCTCAGCGACAGAAATATTCACTCAACGACGGATATTTTAGTCGCTGGAAGTTTGTCATTTGCTTAGCGACGGAAATGTTTGCTCAATGATGGATCTTGCGACGGATCGCTCGCTTAGCGACGAAAATGCTTGCTGAGCGAAAGAAAAACAGAGTTTTCTTTTCTTTCTTATTATTTTTGTTGGTTGTTAATGACTTTATTGATTCCTATGAATGTCAAATGTATATTTTAAGAAAATTGGACGTTCAAACGGTTTTCTAAACTGGTTTTTGGGTTTTCTTTATTCTTATTGTTGGAGATTTGATTGATAAGTTGTAAGTGTCTCGCTAAGCGAAACATATGTTCGCTGAGCAAGAATTCTATCTGAGACTTAGCTGCTCTCTAGAATTGAGTTTGCTGAGCAAGACTTATACTCGCTGAGCGAGTATGTATTGCTGTATGTTGTGTGAAAATTTGTGAGGAATTGGGAGTTGAGCGGAAGGTTGCTCAGGTATAACCTCCACTAGTTGTGGTGTGTTGTGATGGCGAGATATCTTACAAAGGGTGTTCGTTGCTTAGATAGGACCTCACCTAAGACTTGTAAGATATTTCTTGAGACATGTGTTGATTGAGTAAAGTTTTACCTGTTGACCATGCAAAAGGTCAAATTGGGTGTGCATGGGATTGATGGTGATTGTTGGACCACAAGTGGTGCTGAGTAGGCCACGTGGTGATATATTGATATATATATATATATATATATATATATATATATATGATTGTTGTGGTTGAGTTGATGGTTATGGTGATATGTTGATACATATATATGTGATATGATGATTGTTTGGTTGAGTTGATTATTGTGGGGATACATGCATTAGCATGCATATGTTGTTGGCTAAGATTGTGTGGACCTCAAGCTGTGTGCGGGCAGGCATGTAAGGTGGATGGTGACTAGATTGGTACTCAGATAGGCCTCAAACTTAGTGTCTGGATAAGAAGTGGGGTTTTAAAGCTGGACCTAGGGAATAAGTAGATGGGTAAACCCCGTAGGGGGCCAAGGCAGTGCAGGCCTTATGTTGCAGTATACCACCACCCACATACACTTATCCTGACAACCATAAGCTTATCCAATTGATCAAAGTTTTGGTAATCCCTGAATGGTGCTAGATGGCCATGGTAAGGGATAAAACTTGGCTGATAGCCCGGAATATAAAAATCTTTCAAGAGTCGTGTCATTCATACATTGACATATGGGGTTGATAGCATTGTGTGTTATGTTGTGTGTGTTATACTGTAATGTATGTAAACCCATTTCTAGACAAATTTGGTTTCCATATTGGTGTGATTGATGATTGGTGTGTTATGTTGTGTATGCTATACTGTAATGTATGTAAAACCATTTCTGGACAAATTTGGTTTCCATATTGGTGTGATTGATGATTTTGATTATGTTGGATTAAACATTATATGTTGGTTTTATTATGTAAGCTTACCCTTGCCTTGCTGTTTTGTTTTGGTATGGTTGTTGTTGCTGTTGTATGATGCTATGACTGTGATAATCACGTCATTTGGCATGGGAGCAGAGGAATAGGCATCCACAAATCCAACTTCTCAGAGCTGATAAGGAGGTCTCAGATGGAGACTTTTCGAGGCCCTTTTTGGGTGGAGCTTTTCTAGAAGCTCTTTTTGTTTCTTTTAGGATTTGATGTATATGTTGTATAGCTGACCAGCTATAAGGAGTTTGGTTTTGTGTTTCCCCCTTGGTGTTGTATATGTAAATGGGCCTGTATACAGTATTATTTCATATCTTGTATATGTTAGAGAAACATGTGGATTGATTATTATTAAGTATCTTTATATATATATATATATTGTGGTTAGTTTGTAGTATTGTAGCGACAGAGGGTCGTTACAATTAGTATGATACTGTGACGCAGACTAAGCTGGTGACAGAATTGAAAGAAAAAGTACAAGTAGTGGATGTCACTTCATCAGACCATGCCTTATATCTTGGACCAGCAAAAAGAAAAACCCAATTGCTCTATCAACTGTTGAAGTAGAATACGTGTCCCAGTTGTTGTTCACAACTTCTATGGGTAAAATATCAACTTGAAGATTACTCTAGTTTTGAGCATAACATTCCAGTGTTATGTGACAATACTGGTGCAATCAATCTATCTAAAAACCCCATTCAACATTCTAAGGCAAAGCTCATAGAAATAAGACATCATTTTATACGTGACTATGTTCAAAAAGGCATTTTTGACATCAAGTTCATTGATACAGGTCATCAATAAGCTGATATCTTTACAAAGGCTTTACTTGAAGAATGTTTTAATTTCATAATAGAAAACTTGTATATGAAAGTCTTGCATGATTAGAACATCTTGCATGCATCATCTTATAAATTTTTTTGTTTATCGTCTTATGCTTTATCATCTTATATTTTATTTATTTACTTCATCTTACTAACACTTGTGCTTCAGTATATGAAAAGGTTTTTTTGTTTATCTGACTCCATCATCTGATTCTTTTAATATATTTCTTATCGATAACCCCATAAAAAACGTGCGTCGCTTTTCTCTACCCCATCAAGTCACATTAAATGTGTCTCTCCAATACTATCAAACCCTTCAAATATTCAAAATAATAGCCTATTCGCTTTCTAAAACACTTAACCTCTCACACTCTTTGCACTCTACTACCCTCTGTCTTTCTCGACCACTCAAAGCTCAAAGAGAACTTGTACTCATGGCCACTCCAAGACAGCTTACCCCCATGGAGAGATTCCCTAAGAACAATTTTGTGCCCAAAAAATGGATCAATTTGAAGAAGTTGGAAGACGAAGGCTTCCTTCTGACTCAGTACATCAGGAATGTTGGGTGGGAGTCTTTCATGCAGAAAAAGACTCATTGGTACCATGCGCCCTACGCTTACTTTTGGGCCTCCACTTCTGAAGTTAATAGAACCATTACCGGGACCACCAACAACCAAACTATCATCATCTTTACTGACACCATTGCAGCAGCGTCTGGCTACAAGGAAAAAGGTGACGTGTTTGCTGAAGATTGGGAAAGGGTCATAACCCCTGAAACCGTTGACCTGGCTCTCTATAGGCGTCCCAAACCCCAAATGAACAATAAGAACGCTCTAAAGAAGTTTCTGTACTCCTCCAACATGAAGAGGGATTACAGACTTCTTAACAACCTTCTACTACATATCATCCTTCCACGCAAAGGATCAAAGGACAACGTGTCCTCTTGGGATTGCTTTTGCATGTACAGGATGCTTATAGCTCAAAAGGTAAACCTTCTATCGCTGGTTCTAGAGAATTGGGGATCATGCCTCGCCAAATCCAAAGAAAGTTCAAAAGAAAAACAAAGGTACCCAATTCCTTACGCCATGCTTTTCACTAAGATAATTAGATTAGCTGGTGTTAATAAGTCGGGATGGGAGAAGAAGAAGCAAGGTTCAAGGATCGACGCATCTATCATAAGGAAGATGAGGATAGCTCATCTATTTACTGGATATATTGTCAAGCATCCAAAGCTGGCGGTGATCAAGGAAGAACCTACTGATGACTCAGTAGGAATCGTATTCAGAGTAGGATCGTCTGCCAATCTGTTTGTTCACTCTGAATCTACTCAACAACCTCAACCACCTTCCCAAAACCTCAAACACAATCCAAACAGACCAAACCCCTTAAACACAAACTACCCATCAAAAGACCATCCCAACAGGAACCAAAACGACAAACACAAGACCAACTCTCTTCCCCACACGAAAAACAAAAACCCCTCACCATTCGTGTAAAACCTAAACCTACCCCTTAACCTAACCCAAACGATGCCATTCCCATCAAAAACCTTCTTGCACCTAAACATCCATCCATCCCTGAACGCCCATCCGAAAAACAAGTGTCACCTATTGCTACCCCAGAAGAGTCTGTCACAACAAACAAAACTAAGAGGTCTCACATGCTTAAGATAATCATGCAGCCAAAGACAAAAGTAGATGAGGCAAGGCAGTTGAAGAGAGTTAAAGCCTAATCTAAACAGGCTTAGAAGAAGAAAAAGAAGAAGAAGAAGAAGAGAAATTAGTCACCAAAGAGGAGGAACAAATTGAGGAGGCGGTGCTTCAATCTGTCATTAAGCACTTGCTGCAAACAATTCATGAGAGCATGATGAAGAAGAACTGTTTAATCAAGAAGACATCATTACTGCTTCCAGAGGAAGATTACCAAGATCCCTTCTATGGGAAGTTCCTCAATTTGTGTCTGTCTCACAAGTCTTCCAACATCTTACGATAGATCTCTTGGTAAGACCTAGCAATGTACAGTCTGTAAGGACTGTCACATTCTGTTTGCCACAAGCTAAAGACTCTTCGTTTGGAGGTATGGCGGAACCCATGATAGACGAAGCCTCACCTAATCTATACTGCATAGAGACACCTCCTTCCAAACGACTTCGAAGAGACGAAGCTCAATACGAAAATCAAGAAACTTGAAGTGTCAGCGAATCAAAGGAGTATCAAGCTCCATATCCATTCTACCCAGAAATTCTTCAACTATTAATCAACTATGAACTGGGCGAGGTCAACAATCCAAAGATGTGGAGGATGATTGCTTAAGAAGAATGGTTGTTATTAGTAAGCCATGGGTATGTAGAGAAGATGGTTGAACATGAAGACGTAACCTCTACTCTCTCTTATGAGCCACATATTACTCCATACGTCTAAGAGGAAGGGTATAACACAAAATCAAACGCACCTATATTCGTCTACCCTCTTTCCACCATAACCAAATTTTCCCCAGGCTATGAAGTTTGGAGACAAAAGGGACTCCTCTGCCACACTCCTCGTTCCTCATCAAATGCAATTATTCTAAGTACCTGATCATGTGCAAAACATACATTTACAAGCCAAAGATCATTTACCTGTTTTGCCATGGGAAGGTTAAAACTTATCTTTTCGCTATCTGCCCTAAAGATAGTCCTAACTTTGAAGAATGGAGGATTGGCGATGATGACTGGGAGTTGGGCAGGGTGATGTACAATTTCCTATGAGAAAAAATGCAGATTACTCTCCAACACGCAATTTGTAAGAAAAGGTGTCCAAATTTTGAGCTGGGATCTCCAAGATTAATGGCTAGAAGAATGACGCTTTTACTTAAGCCATAGACAACCTTCCGTATATGCTGCTAGAAGAAATTTAACTGCTAAAATCTATCTATGGGTAAAGGCAAAAAGCCCAAATTCAAATGAGACCCAAAGAGACATTTGATGATTAGAAGAAGAGCTTTCTCCCTTGCACAGTTGGCCATACTCAAAGGGAAAGAAATTCTATGGAGCGAAGACCGAAAGAGGCTTCAAGATCATGTTGAAGCTCTCAAGCACTTTTTGGGTCTGACTGCTGAGAAGAAGAACACATTGAGTCATCATGCAGCTATTTGCCCCAGAGGCCACTAGGTGTAAGTATTTCCTGCTACTTCTTCTTCTGATCCACTACCCTTCAACCAGCTCACCCTCAACTGTCCACGAACCTATGTTTTCTTTTCTACTAATGGAACCACTTTTGAAGTGCTCCTGTCCATTAGACATTTTTGCTTCTACGGCCCTTATGTCCCTTATGTCTTCAATTTGTGTTTTGTAGAAGAATCAGCTGACAAAGAAGATGATGGCTCTACCTCTGCTCAAAATCCTTTAGATGTTCGCCAAGAGGTCAAAGAACTGAAGCAAACTATTCAAGGTCTAGAGGCTGCTCTTATTAAAAAAAGTAGAAAGCGCAAGCATGCCGAAGCATTGCTCACAAATTGGCAAAGCGCTTCAAAGGCGAGCTAGGCTCATCATCCACACCTTCAAATTCTGACTCTTCAGATTGATGATGCCAAAAGGGGGAGAAAAACATGAGACCATAGGGGGAGCACAATCTTAGGGGGAGTATCTATTATCATATCTTGTCTTTACTTACAAACAATATGTCTATTATGTTTATAATATGTCTACCATGTTTACAATTACAATCAATATCTAGTCTTCTTTTGATGAATCTGAACTCTTTACTTATTACATGATATTGCGTTAGCATGGTAAACGTATCTTTCATAACTAAAAAGCTCCTGCATGGTAAACGTAGTCTAATACAACTTAAGTCTTGTAAAAGAAATCGTCTTTAAAACACAAGTTGTTTGTCATCATTAAAAAGGTGGAGATTGTTAAGACAAAGGACGAATTTATGACCCTCGCTTCGTTTTGATAATAACAAACAGTCTTATGCTTAATCGTCTGATCACACGGTTCTACGTTTCTCACTATCGTCTACTTACGCGTTTTTTCTAAAATAAAAACATTATGCCAACTAACTTCTTCAAACAATATATATGTTGAACTTTGTGTTTATTTAGAGAACTTTGTTACTCAAGAATCCTTTTAGTTTTGGAAATCATGTACTCTCTCTCGAAAAAGAAGACATCTACGTACCTATCTCTAAAAAGGTTTAGCTTTTCGCTTAAAAGAAGAAATTTGTGTACAAATGTTAGTACAAAAAGAAAATATATCCATTGCAACAAGATTGAGTACGAGAAAGGCTAAATAAGTAGACTGCTTTATCTTATCAAACTGATCGGATGGTGAAAAGCATTAAATGCAGCATTTAATGCTCCAATGACTATTTTCTTCTTTTTTGCAACGCTAGACAAAGGGTGTCTCCAACAGCACTCACAACGGACATTTTTGGAAGAATCCTATATGTAGAAGAGAAGATCATTGTCACCTTGACGAAACTCTTAGCAAACCTCCTATCTTTCAATCAATAATCTTGAACAAATTTTCTCTTGTAACACTTTCCTGAACTTCATTGTATATTAATCTGATAAGACACTAGCTTAGTGTGACAACTTACTCTCAACCATTTTTCTATGAAGTTAGTGGAAACCTGAAGAGGCTTTATATCAAAGAATACTTTGGTATTTTCTTGGAGAGGCAATTGAAAGAGTACTTGGGTTGAGCCTGAAGAGGCTTAGATAAAAGAATACTTGTAACTTTATTTAAGTTATAGTAGGACTTGGTAGTATACCAAGAATTAAATGTAGTCTCTGAGGTGAGACAAACTAGTATAAAACTCTATGCTTCTTTCGTTTATTGCTTATCTTTGTTTTCAAAAATATCTTTCAAAATATTTATTCCTCAGTTGAAAATATCTCTTTGGAAAGGTTTTGCGAAAAATTTTCAATAACACAATTCAACCCCCCTTCTTGTGTTATTCTTGTGTTTTACAATTTAGTATCAGAGCTTAGCCTCTAAGGGTTGAGCATCTTAACAAGTGATAGAGGATAAGATCCATATGGCAAACCTTGAAGGACAGTTCATCCCTAAAGGAGCCTCCTTGTCAAGGCCTCCAGCCTTTAATGGAGAAGATTATGCCTATTGGAGACATAGAATGGAGATGTACATCAAGTCCACTCACTACAGTATCTGGAGAATCATCACTCATGGAGATCTTATTGTGACAAAGCTTGAAAGCAAATACAACCAAGACGACTTCAACATGCTCCAACAGAATACAAAAGTTAGGTATGTTATAACTTATGCTTTATCTAAAATTGAATAGAATAATTTTTGCAATTATAAATCAGCAAAGGAGATGTGGGATGCTATTCGCATAACACATGAGGATACTGAGGATGTTCGTCTGAAAAGAGCTGCAACTTTTCAAAGACATTATGAGATGTTCACCATGAAGGAAACAAAAACCATTAATGAGATGTTTGGAAGATTCCAAACAATTCTCAATGGCCTACAAAGTCTTAGTGTTGAGCTTAATAAACCTCAAAACAATCCCATAATGAATTTGGGTTAAGCTGCTTTTCACACTTGGCATGCTAGGCCAAGCTGGGCTAAATGTCCCGTTTTACTAGCTCTAATTCCATATACAGTTTTGTCAATGCCTTGAGCCAATGAGCAATTTGTATCATAGACAACAGCTAGAAAAGCCAACCTTGCAGTCTCAAAAGGCTAATATTGAGTGAAATACACTGCTATAGAAATAGGAGGAAAAAAAAGACAATCACTTCTACATCATCGAGAAAAACAAACTGTGAATTTACCTCCTTGAGACTCAAGCATGATTTCATGTGTGAAGTGGAGATTATAAACCACATTGTGTTTCTTGAAGTAATATTCATAATAAAAGTCTAAGAAATCAAATGGAATGACCAACATCATTTGTCAGTCAGGTGTTTTAACAATGCGAACTACATTGTCATTATTTCATCTATATCCAATTTCTTCTTACTTTTGGATATTTGTGCAACAACTCAAAGCATTAAATTGATGTGATTTTAATTTCTCAGTGTAAAGTGTAAAGCACAGAGATTTACCACACACTCGTTGAACATGAAGTTGTCTTTCTTCAACGGGTCATGTTGGGCTAGGCTATAAAGATTATGACCAAAAAAAGGGGTCAAATTGGCCCGATTTAATGTGGCTGCTGGGTCAGAACCATAAAAATAAGCCCGAAAGCTCGGTGTCATATTTTTTTATTTGTTTTTTCTTTGTAAAATATATATAAATTTAGGTGGGGAAAAGCTATAGACCAATTTGACCTGACCCAATGGTTATGCCAGGCTAAAAAAAATGCAACCAATAATGAATTCGGGCTAGAGCGCTTTTCACACTTAAGCCTCCAAGCCAAGCTTGGTCTGGCCTAACTACCCGTTTTGCCAACTCTAATTTCATATATTGTTTTGTCAATGTCTTGAGGTGATGAGCATTTTGTATCGTAAACAACAACTAGTAAAGTCGACCTTGCAATCTCAAAAGGTTGATATTAAGTGATATACCCTGCTGTAGAAATAAGAGGAATAAAAAAAAATAATGACTTCTAGATCATCAAGGTGAAAAACAAACTGTGAATTTACCTCATTAAGACTCGAGTATGATCTCATTTATGAAGTTAGGATTATAAACCACATTGTGTTTCTTGGAGCAACAGTTACAATAAAATTCTAAGAAATTAAATGGAATGACCAATATCATTTGTCAGTCAAGTCTTTTAACAATATGAAGCTCCACTGTAATTATCTCATCTATATGTAATTTTTTCTTGCCTTGGGAAATCCATGCAAATAGTCAGAGCATTAATTTGATTTTATTTTAATTTCTTAATGTAAAGTATCAGGCACAGAGGTTTGCCACACAATCTTTGAACATGAAATTGTCTTTCCTCAACGAGGCCAAATTAGGCTAGGCTGAAAAATTCTCGTTTATAATATTAGGCCAAATTGGTGTGACCAGATGGACCTACTAGGTCGTGCCCATAAAAAATAAGCCCAAAACATACATGGCCTATTTGGCCCGGTATTATATTTTTTTTTAATTTTTTGTTGTTGAATATATATAAATTTCAAAAGGGGAAAAAATGTTGTGGGCCAATTTGGCCCTGCCCATTGGGCCTGTGAAGCCAAAAAAAATGTAGCCCATAATGAATTCGAGTCAAACAACTTTTCATGCTTTACCCGCTAGGCCGAGCCGAGCCAAACAGCCCATTTTGCTAGCTCTAATTTCATATACCATTTTGTCAATGTCTTGGGCCAATGAATGACTTGTATTGTAGATAGCTACTAGGAAAGCAAACCTTGCAATCTGAGAAGGCTAATATTAAGTGAAATACCCCTCTGTAGAAATAGGAGGAAAAAAAAAACAATTACTTCTAGAACATGAAAGAGAAAAACAAACTGTGAATTTGCCTCATTAAGGCTCAAGTATGTTCTCATTTATGAAGTAGGGATTATAAATCACATTGTGTTTCTTAAAGTAATATTCATAATAAAAGTCTAAGAAATCAAATGGAATGACCAACATTATTTGTTAGTCAAGTCTTTTAACAATGCGAAGCTCTATTGTTATTACTTCATCTATATCTAATTTCTTCTTGCTTTCGGATATCAGTGCAACAAGTTAGAGTATTAAATTGATATGATTTTAATTTTTTAGTGTAAGGTGTCATTCAAAGAGGACTACCACACACTCTTTGAACATGAAATTGTTTTCCCTCAACATGCCACCCGATGGACTCGTGGTTTGTTCGCTTTTAATGCTTGACCAGCAAGGTCGGGGCGGGCCAAATGACACATTTTGCATGCTCTAATTCCATATACCGTTTTGTTAATGTCTTGAGCTAATGACCAATTTGTATCATCGACAGCAATTAGAAAAGCTAACCTTGTAATCTCATAAGGTTGATATTGAGTGAAATACCCCACTGTAGAAATAGAAGGAAAAAAAAAATTACTTCTAGATCATCAAGGTAAAAAATAAATTGTGAATTTACCTCCTTGAAACTCGAGTATGATCTCATTTATAAAGTGAGGATTATAAACCACATTGTGTTTCTTAAAGCAACGATCATAATAAAAGTCTATGAAATCAAATGGAATGACCAACATCATTTGTCAGTCAAGTCTTTTAATAGAAAAATAATATCTTCTTGTTCCCCAAAAATCAGAACTTTTTACCAAGGGATTATTTTTTAATTAATTTTTAAAGTGGCTAAAATACGTAAAATCCCAAAAAATGGAAAAAGGTATCTAGAGATCGAATTTTGATGTGATTTTTTGCAGACATTCACATATTAACATAACCAATATACCCTCCAAAAATAATTGTTAAATTCAAAGGGATTGAATTTTAGTGATTTTTTTACCAAACTTGGCAAAATGCGGAAAATTCTTAAAAATGGAGGATGAAGGACTTTCACCTCCAAACCTTCCCAATGTGATTAGGGGTCTAAGGGAACTTGTTTTAATTAAAAAAAGTAGGCTAAATCTCCGTTGGACATGTTGGTGCTTGGTGGTCGATCCTTGGCTCAGTCGTGGTGCTGGTACTGGTGCTGGTGCTAATTATGGTCGTGGTGCTGATCCTGGTGTTGGTCGCGGTGCTGATCCTGGTGCTGGTACTGGTCGTGGTGCTAGTTGTGGTGCTGGTGCTGGTCTTGGTCCTGGTGTTGGTCCTGATCCTGGTGCTGGTTGCGGTGCTGATCCTGGTGCTGGTGCTGGTCCTAGTGCTGGTCGTGGTGTTGATCCTGGTGCTGGTGCTTCTCCTAGTGTTGGTTGCGGTGCTAATCCTGATGTTGGTCCTGGAGCTAGTGCTGGTCCTAGTCCTGGCGTTGGTCGCGGTGCTAATCCTGGTGTTGATGCTGGTCGCGGTGCTTAGGCAGCATGACTTACTTAGGCACCATGACTTAGTTGGGCACCAAACCCTCTTAGGCACCATGCACCATGACTTAGTTGGGCACCAAACCCTCTTAGGCACCATGCACCATGACTTAGTTGGGCACCAAACCCTCTTAGGCACCATGCACCATGACTTACTCTTAAGCACCATGACTTACTTGGGCACCAAACCCTCTTCGACACCATGCACCATGATTTACTCTTAAGCACCGTGACTTACGTGGGCACCAAACCCTCTTAGGCACCATGCACCATGACTTACTCTTAAGTACCATGACTTAGTCTTAAGCACCATAACTTACTTGGGCACCAAACCCTCTTAGGCACCATGACTTATTCTTAAGCACCATGACTTACTTGGGTACCAAACCCTCTTAGGCACCATGCACCATGACTTGGGCACCAAACCCTCTTAAGCACCACCTCTTAACTGTGCACCAAACCCTCTTAAGCACCATGACTTGTGCACCAACAACACGTGACTTAAGCACCATGCATTCCTTACTTGTGCACCAAACCCTCTTAAGCACCATAACTTGTGCACCGACAACATGCGACTTAGACACCATGCACCATGACTTGGGCACCAAACCCTCTTAA